>CM044566.2:2422005-2424505 GCA_024416835.2 Perccottus glenii | reverse complement strand
TGTTTGATATGATTTATTGAAATCTGAAAAAATGATCTGTCCTACTATGCAGCTTGTGAGAGGGAATTTTGATTTGTTAGGTGTAATGGTCAATGTGTTTGTCTTGGGAGAGTCTGGGGCAGCTCAGTAAGGGCTGGGCAGCTTTTATGCACTGAATAGAAATTCAGGTTATGAGTTACGTAATATTATGATTATTGAAGTGAGGCGTTGAAGCCGTACATTCACTTTTGTTGTACAGTGACAATACAGCCATTTTGTGTTTTGGGGTAAACTTTTAGCTGTTGCTTGAATCAGAATCAGAGCGGGCACAGGGAAAATATAAAAACTGATCTCTATAGATTGAGGTGACTCCCAAGTTGTAAACCTTCAGATAAACACAAACCTGAATGGACTTTTGGAACGGTCGGCTCATTTGGACGAGGTGGGGCCTAACACTGTGGGTGTGTGGGTGTGGAGGGGAGGGAAGTATTTAACCAAAGTGTATCTCAGAATAGCTCTGATTCTGTTGAATGGACTTATGAATCATCAGTGGGCTTGGAACAAAGGACTTTTAATAAGATACAACTTCTGTCCACATTATATCCTCATCTGTCTGACCTCTTTGATTTTAGGATCTCCACAGGGAGGATAAAGAAAAGACAGAGACAAAAACAAAGTCCGTCCCTCCGAGTATGGTAAGACAAAACAAATCTAGTCTGCACTAATTTACTGAAAAATCATTTTCCATTAATACCGCTGTAATATTTAACAGTATAATCTTTTTCATGTTTAATGCCAGTAAAATCAGAAATATGATTGCCAGTTCCTAAATAACTACCACATATGTTTACTACTGTTTTGATTGATTTGGTTTATTATAGAGATATGGAAGCTCAAAATATGGAATTATTTTTACATTTACAGTTTTTGTCAGGCCATAACAAGAATGTATACGTTTTACAAGTTAAAGACTTCACACAGTTTGGAACGATATCTGAAAGTTTTATTCATGGCAAGTTATGGCCCTTTGTTATTGAGCTGGGCCTGACATGCCCCTTTTTACAGTATTGTTAATGTAAAATATACTACATATAGATATTTTACAGTGAGATACTGTTAAATGGCAACAGCAAATACAGTATAAAGCCATGATCGTATCGTATTTCTCTTTTGGCCTTTCAGCAAAAAACAAATACCTCACTTCTTTTGGTCCTTTTTTTCACAGTGTAGTACTGTTGCTGCAGCACAATATTTCTTTTCTCTTTACAGTATAACATGAGTTACAGTATGTTTGTCAATCGATGAATGTTCAAATCAAGTCAGAAAGTCTTTGGAGTGATGTACAGTGTGTTAAGTCCCGACTCAAAGCCGGTATGTTTGTGCTGGCAGGACGTGGGACTGCTGGAGATCCCTGCTGAGTTGTCAGCCCGACTTCAGAGTGCAGCAGGTGAGAGATTTTAGCTTATCATTAAGCACAAATGCAGAAGACTTATGCTTACATTTGTGGCTGTGAATGTGATACAGGGCGGCAGCAGGGGTCAGGGGTCACAGATGTAGCACCACCACAAGTGAGACCCGAACACAAGCTTAGCCTGCCACTGGATGTAGACCGTTATCCGTTCTCACGTTATGCCAAGACTTTATTAAAGGTAAGCTGTATGTATGGTCTCTTTTTCTTTTTTTCTAATTAATGTCATATCTCTGGCCTTCAAGCCTTATTCTTTCCATCAAGGTCTCAACACCACCAACCTTTCCCGACGGACCAATTTTCCAAAATACTAATAAATTACACGAACCAAAGTTTAGAGCGGACCTTAAACTTTCAGCATCTGTAGCAGTTACTTCTTAAGTTTGTGCCGACACTGCATAGAGTCTTAAGGTTTTGTTTATTACAGATGATTTCAGTTACAATACTTTTCATTTAATGCTTTTTGTGATTGGTCATGGGTCAAAACTGTTTCTGAAATCAGAAATATGATGGCTACCACATGGGTTTTTCTAACATCACCGTTTTGAAAACCTGATATTGTGGATATTGTGGAAGCCTAAAGTATTTTTAAATTTACAGTTTTTGACAGGCCACAACTAAACTGTTACTGAGGACCCTGAAGAAAAGGGTAAAGCCTCTGGATGTAGGTTTCAGATGCTTTTTCTTTAACCCTTTCTTCATGACGTCCAGAGATGGCCCAAAAAAGACCATAACTGCATTATTGGTCTGAAGTTTAATATTAATTTTGTTTTTTATTTGGTGTTGTGTGTTTTGCTTCACAAGGACACATGGTGCCAGCCACAGGGCTTTCCTCTCCAGAGACCCTCACTCCTCTGGACCCTGAAGATGCCAGAACTGCCCTGGGCATTTACAAACTGGTACATAAAAGTAATTTAATTGCAATAGCACTTAGCACTTCTTTTTGTCTTATGTTTAATTCTGTCAATGTCATACACCCAGATCTTGAGGTTTACAGGCGAGGAGGGCGTCAGCAGCTGGCAGGAGCAGGTGCTGGGCAACTACATCGTGGAG
>CM044566.2:2401698-2421905 GCA_024416835.2 Perccottus glenii | reverse complement strand
CTTTCCATCGGCAGTCCCCAGGCTGATGAGCACAACAATAGAACACAGCAAAGTACAGAATTCATAATGTTTCTAAATTAATTGTGAATTTGCTAAACAACCTACAGGAGTTGATGTTTCAATGTTAGTTAAAACTGTTTCCATACAATTTTAATTAACACTAATGTTCATCAATTTAAAACACAGTACATTGGTATTAATATTAAAAATAAAGGACAAGAATAAGAACAATGTAAAGTCTAAAGGTGTTGGCAGAGCTGATTATTTAAAATCGATTTCTCAAGGTCTCAAAAAAAAAAACACACGCAGATCTACAGATAACTTCAGACTGTCTGAAGCTAGTTCCATTCTTTGATGGATGTCAATAAAAAGGCTCTGCAAATCCAGAGCATCTTTTAGGAATTATGCAGATTTCTTTTGGCTTTGGACCTCAATGTTGGGGTCGTCTGCTCTGAACAAAGCTGAACATACAGTCTTTCTTTAGAGATGGAGGAGCAATACCATCCGCCATTTAAATATTTATTTATTTATTTATAATACAAAAAGTAATAATACACCACTTTACTCACTAATCAAAGTCAAATAAAATTGTATAATATTGAATTATAAAAAAATATAAAACAATTGTCCATGCTGATGTTTTATTTTTATTTGAATATTTCCAAACACATCTCAAATACCTTATTAGTTAATGATAAGTTAATTAAAACCGTGTTCACATTTAAACTGACTTGTGAATTAAACTGGTTGCTCACCATCTAATAATCAGGCAACGTCACCAATAAAGTCTGTTACATGTAAACTAACAACGTAACTCACAACACATGTTGACTAATGACCACTAGGAGGCGACAGAGGCAGCACTTGGGTTCATGCGCACATACACAAAGCCAGAGGGAAGCTGGGAACCAAGCTGGCTCAGGCTCCAGGGAACAGGTTACTCGTCAAAACGACCCTCCAAGATGCTCTCAAATGAGAAGGGAACAAATTTAAAACCCAGGCCCGTGTAGAATTTGTTCTGAAACTCCACCCTAGAAAGAAAAAAGTAAAACAAAAAAACATTTGAGTTTTGGTGCAAGTCAGAAATGTATGCAAACAATAAACAGACCAAAATATAACGGTGCTAAACCATCCAAATATAAATAAATTTCTAGTTTGTAATTAATTATTTTTAATAAAATCTTATTTTGTATGATCTCTTATTATGGTACACTTCCTTGAAGAGAGTGTGACCCTATGGTGTAGAGCAGGGCTAAGCAATTCTTTTTCCCCAAGTTCTCTCTTCCTGTCCAACACAGGGAACTATAGTTTAAAGTTTGAACTATAGCAAAACAATATGTGCAGTATAATGTATATTCAACGGCACAGTCACAGCTGCACCTTCTCAGTTTTAGATCTACTTTGTTCTAAAACCAGTAAAACGCTGAGAGCAGAGATGCTAGCTTTAGGAAGGCATGATCACTGCTGAATACTGAAGGAAGAGGAAAAATTAGATTAAACAATGGCCCGCATGTGGCTTTAGTATGCCCATCACTGGTGTAGGTGCTTGGTACAGATTTTTTGTTAGTAAAGTGGATAGTGTCATTCTAAAAATCTGACAAAAACTGATGTCTTCATTTTGGTGAAAGAGTCAAACCTTGCTGCTTTCTGACGTAGGTGAACACAGGGAGTGCCCAGGAATGTCTCTGAGCCATGACAAATATTTGGCCTGCTTGAGCTGTAAGAGTGCAGCACTTAAAACCAGAAAAGAAATGAGAGCTCCTCTCATCTGCTTCCACAACAGAAGAGCTGGAAAGTCTGTCAGTAGTGTACACACTATGCTTGACTTACAGTGCTTTGTGAGTTTGTACAGATACCTCATCAGCATGTGTGTGAGAAAGGCTCCACTCAAAAACAGCCCTAAACATGGTTTTAAACTATCCTATTCAAAATCTCACAGATGACTTACCCCCTACCAGCACAACACTAAAGCAAGAAACTTGGTTGTTTGATGTAAATACTGTCGATTTGTACTATATCTAAGATTTTACATGAGTCATAAGAGTGCTATCAGCAGAGTAAAGGCAGTGCTTGGAGGAGATGGAGCAGAACACACAGTACATAAGTTTATCTGTGATGCTTTATACTCACACTAAACCAGGGCCAGGAATGTTTCATTATGCTAACATTCCTCAGGTTGATGTAGTGAGGAGCTGCCAGATGTGTACAAATCTTTGGAAGAGATACCAGAGCCTTTTTTGTGTCATTCTGTGTGTCTGTCATTTGACTCAATAGTTTCCTTAAAACATAAAGTAACTTAAAGCCTAATGTAGCAAAAACAGTCAACAACAAACTTTTTTAAATATAAATTTTAAAAACAAAAATTGCTATGCCACATAAATATTCTCTGCCTTCACTACTATTGTATTTGGCCCCCATCAGGAAAATTTGTCTGCTTTGCTAATGTTTTGCCGTAGACTATAGGAAAACATTTTCCAAGCTCCAGGCTCCTTCCTTGGGAGGACTCCGCTGGAGGAAACCAGCTGCTGAAGGTGTGTTCCATTGGTCCCAAACCCCACCTCCTTCTAAAGACCTAAAGAGTCCTCCGTTTGGCCAAAATACCCAGGATGCATCTGTGGATTCCTTACCCACAGTGCACTAAAAGTGTGGCTGAAAATGTTTGATTTTGAATACATTTGTCCAATAAACTGTGCAGTTCAGTTTTATTTTGCGTTAGTGAGATTTTATCCCTGTTGTCATTGTTCATATCACTTCAGAGTGTATTTCGGGCTGATGCAGAACACTTGGCTGCTCTTTTCACAAAAAATACATATGATTTAAATAAATTAAGTAAATATTAGCAAACGTAATAAACTATTCAACTTAAGAAATGTTTCTGTCCTTTTTCATGAGCCATGTATCAGTATCAGGTATACATCATGCAGTGGCGCAAAAAGGGGGTATGCAGCATATGCGCGGCGTGATAGCGCAGCACCTTGGGGCGCCGAGCGATGGTACAAAAAAAAAAAACTTTTTTTTTCCTAAATGTAGCTTAGCTGCTGTTGTGTGTTTCTAAATCATTTCAGTATTTCCTCAAAACTACATTTTATAGAACTAACAGGCTTCAATAGACGCCCTCATTAGATTCCATAAATAGAATTAATATAATATCACGAGTGGGCGTGGCGGGGGCGCCGAGCGCTTGAGCGAGCAGGTAACGTTATGTGTTAGTTGTCACAGTATGCACACAGTTGTCTTTAAAAGATGGATAAAAAAAAATAAAGAAAGAGGGAAAAGGAGATGGCAGGAGATGGTGTCAGTCTATGGGACAGCTGATAAACAAGTGGATAGTAAAAAGCAACAGGTAGGACTTAAAGTGAGACGTCTGTGCTTGGAGGCTTGCAATATTCATGTTAACAGACTTAGCGTTAGCGTTTGCTAACACTGGGAATGCAGCAGCCAAATGGGGTTTAAATTAAGGCTAGCCTTATCTGCAAAACTGAGGTTACTGAGCTGAAAACTGGAAAATATAAGACAGCATGCCATGATCAATAAATTACAAAAACTTGGAAATCAATAATATACATAGTGTCCCAAGGTAGATTCGAACCTGGGTACCCTAAATGTAAAGCCTACTGCTCACCAACTGAGCTATCCAGTTGCAATGTGCATAGGTAGTTAATATACAGATGGCTCATGATACAGGCTGGTATGAACTACAGACCGCTCTAGATTTTGTGGTAGCAAACATTTCGTAGCTAACATTGTTTTATTTTTTTTTTTTTTGGGGGGGCGCCAAAATTGATGCTGCATACCCCTCCAGCACTGGGTAGTTGCGCCCCTGACATCATGTATGTATCAGACTCTCACTGACATCAGCCTGATAAAATATAATAACATCAATTATTATATATAAATAATCTGCTTGGTTTCACATTGTATTATTTTTTGTTTATTTGCTTAACATTGGATTTCATATTATTATTATTATTATTATTATTATTATTATTATTATTACATCAAATTTCAATTTTCAGGGGCCGCAAAGAAGCTTTACACATGTATTATTCATTTCACGAGACGTGGCAGCCATTCCACACCTATGGACTCTCCGACCATCACCAAATATTCATACACCACAGACACTGGAGGAGGGTTGCCCAAGGACACAATGACAGGATGAACTGTGAAGAAAGTGGGAATCGAACTGCCAACCTTCTGGTTGTAGAACGACCGCTCTACCACTGAGCACCTGCGCACAGTAGTCAAACATTTAATGATACATAACACCCTAAAGTTTTTCCACTTTCTTCACATTAGACACTTTAGATACTTTACAACTGCCTAGTGTCTCAACTGCAACAGAGCCACAGTAGACCGGGTTATGTCTCTGAGTCCATCCGCCAGGGGACTTAAACTTTACAAAATCACATTATATTTTAGAAGCCCCTCAGTGGACGGACTCTAAAGGGCATGGGACCTGGGCTTCTCTTCGACAGAGGGGGCAGTTCTCTGCTCTCAAGTTGGTGTTCTTGTCCTCTGTCTGTGTGCTCCACCAACTGATCAAATTCAAAGTTGTTTACAGGGCCATGTTCCCCGATGTCAGCACACTGTCCAACGTGGTTCGGCTGAGGGCTCACTCACACACAGTGGTGCAAAAAGGGGGTATGCGGCATATGCGGCGCAGCACCTCGGGGGGCGCCAAAGCGATGGTATTTAAAAAAATAATAATTACTTTTTTTTTTGGTATTTCCTAAATGTAGCTTAGCTGCTGTTGTGCGTTTCTAAATCATTTCAGTATTTCCTCAATACTTTATAACATTTTATAGGACTAACAGGCTACTGTAGGCGCCATCATTAGATTCCATAAATAGAATTAATGGAATATCGCGAGTGGGCGTGGCTTGCTTAATGTGCAAAACTGAGGTTACTGAGCTGAAAACTGGAAAATATAAGGCAGCATGCCATGTACAATAAATTATAATAATTTGGAAAACAACTAATCTTCAATGGTTTGTTCATATCGTCCCGAGGGGGATTCAAACCTGGGTCACTCGTATTAAACGCCAAAAATTGATGCTGCATACCCCTCTAGCACTGGGTAGTTGTGCCCCTGCTCACACATAAGTTCTAGTCTTGTCCCTAACTGGACACTGGTCCATGGTTTTCATTTGCAGGCGCTCTATGGCTTTTGCGTTCCTCCTGGTGTGCTGAGCAGTTTTTCTGAGGTGGTGGGACGACACACCACCATCACACATGCACTGGCTGCAGAGTGTCGGGACCAGACAGGCGGTGACAGGGATGGGAGGGTAGGAGGTAGGGTCTTTGTTTTTTGTATTTTATTATTATACTCTGTTTTAGTGTTGAGTTATTGTTCATAAAAAGAAAAGAATTCAATAAAAATGATTCTGGTTGAAAAAAATACTCGTACCACAGTCCTGTTCCCAAAGGCAGGATGTCTAGTGGTGATGGTGCTGTACAGTGATTCAGCAGCCCGTCATAAGACTCAAATATAAGAACAAGCCTACTGTGCCAAACTAAAACGTACCATGTATCACACAAGAGGCACATGTTGACAATCATGTACTGTATTTAAACTGTACTGTATAGTTATTGCCCCCCCAAAAAATCCTGTTTTTCTTACCAGTGCAGACGCAAGGCATGTAGAAAGGCAGAAAGTCCCTCCATGACCAGAAGAATGGCGACAGTAAGGGTGGCAAAAACAGCAAAGACGATTGATAGACCAAAGAATCCAGCCCCACTGCGCGAGGACAGACCCAGACGCATTACCATGGTCCAGAGAACCTCGGACAGTTCTGTTCGTGCAAACAGACAAGATACACAGCAATGTCACACAGTTCTAGCTTTTTAAGGTCAAAGAAAAAAAAAACTACAGCATATCAACCCAGATTTACACCAAACGCTCTATCATTCATTAAATGGTGTGTGCGCTATGGCAGGTTTTGTGATAGAAATAAATGATCTCATATGTTAGGTCTTACGTGCATGAGCCAAGCTAAGAGCCCAGAGGCGTAAGTAGGACGCCGTGTTGGAGATGCATCCCAAACAGTACTCAATGGTGTGAATGGCCTGGTTGACAGCTACATCACCAAAGTTAAACTGTGGGCAAAATGTTACACACAAAGATTATACTCAACATAGGCTATAATCAAAACACTGGTACATACAAATGTTTCGTTTGAAGTTGCAGACCTGCAACATTAGTCTTTGCAAAGTGCAACGCTGGCTTTCTGCTTGTTGCTGCTTAGTTTTTATAACCTCACAGCAGTTTTGTTTGTCTATTGTATGTTTAGTTTTCTTCAGTTTGCTCCATCCTGGAGTCTTTCCTGTATGGAACGGGCTGGGAAAACATAGGAACATATTGCTCGTTTGTTCCCTTTGTAAGGTTTGGCTTGGCACAAGAGTAGTTTCCTTTTTCCAGGCTTCTCTTTTGTTACTATACATGTTAAATAGAGTTCATGGAAGAACCTTCTTTGTTCATATTCAAAGGGTCTAGGACTAATGGTAACAACATCAAGTAAAATGCCAGTTATAGTATTGAACGCCATAATGTTCTTACAAAATGTGATGTTAAAATTAAATTGCAAATATTGGAAATTGCAATTATTCCAGGTAGAAAAGGTAAAAGTAAAAGCATGTGGACTCAGTTTTCAAGGTGAAGACATTTTGTCTCTAATTCCAAGAGACCTGAAACTAGTCGTGATGGACCAGGTTGTTCTGGTCTCACAGTCGTTAGCTCTGAAAGGGCAGTGTGACTCCTGATGTGAGAGTTGTTAAAGGCTCAGGTGAGTCGTTAGTGACACTGTTCCATTCAGGTGTTGTTGTTCTAGAGTGAAACCGTTTTGTTTTAAGTTTCAAAACACTGTTATAAATACTAGGCAACATGAAGCTGAAGACACCTCCTCTGTTCAAAGAGGGCTTTCCATTTAAACAAAAATGGCTTCCTTTACCCCTCTCTCAAACCATCCGGCCTCTCTGGACAGAATTCAGACATTGCTGTCCTCAAAGGACTGTCCTTTCTCTTTGAGGTGGAGGTGGACTGCAGACTCAGGTCCTCCAGGATTGGTGTTTCTACAAACAACATTTTCATTGCAGTGAAGAGTGTAGTGACAGTTTCACTCTAGAACAACACCTGAATGGAACAGTGAGCCTTAACGACTCTAACATCAGGAGTCACACTGTCCTTTCACAGCCTTTCAACGACTATGAGACCAGAACAGTCTGGTTCATCAGGTTTAGTTTTAGGTCAAACCTCTAGAGATATAAGCTCAGCTCTCTTTACAGTTGATCTCAGAATTGATAAAGTCTCTTGGAATTCGAGAAAAAACGTCTTCATCTTTAAAACTGAGTCCAGATGCTTTTACTTTAACCTTTTCTTCAAGATGACCTGGATGACTGAGAACCTTCACAGACAATATTCTAAGTATGGACAAGAAACAACAAAAAATGAATTTAAATGAACCTTTCTAAAACATAGACAAACATAGAAATAAACCTGAGAAAAAGGTTATAAATGAAAATGTTTAGCATTTCCCAAATTACGTTCTATGACAGATCAATAGTGGTATAATGCAATAAAACCATATACAGATCTCACAAGAGAGAACCCAGGCATGCTGACTGCGTGCTTACCGGCTCTTCCGTTGAATGCTGTAATGTAAGTAAAAGTTGAGAGTTAGTCCAAGAATATGATAAAATTATACATTTCAAATGATGAGCCTTCTGGAAAGGAAGCAAATGTTAGTCTTCAAATTGTCTCTCAATTTTGATTTGATATTTGATATATTTGATATTTTTCACTATTTTAATGGATACTACAGCCAGGATCATTTATACAAGAAATGATCTACTGGATCTACAAGGGAGGAGAGTCTGTGGTGTTGGTCATCTGGTACCAGAGACATAAGGAGGTGAGAGTGAGGCTGCAGGTCTGGGATACAAACAATAAAAAAGGAAGTCAAGGTGCAAGCTGTTTTTGGCATTATTTTTTATGACAAATGTGAAGTTCATGACAAACAAGATTAAACTAGTGGTTCTTCTGAAAAACAACAAATCCTTGTGACTGCGGCCGTTTACTTTTGTCAAGGCTCACCTCATCGCCTTCCTCTGAGTGCTGGGACAGATGGTCGTGGTCCATGATGCCAGCCTCGTCCTCCGTGGGCCCATTACCCACGCGCACCCCTCCAAACTTCTGCGTTCCCTGTTGGGTGAGTCCGGTGCATGATGAGGACACGCCTGTTTGCTCTAAAGACTGCTCTAGATTCTCTGCAGGAGTTTCTTTCCTCTTCTGGGACTAGATACAAAAGCCAGAAGAGCTATGTCCAGCTTAAAGCAAGCCTTGTATCACACCCCTTTCAAATGTTATCTCCCAAATAAAACAGAGCACCTAGTGCTAAATGCTTTTATACCCAAAATTAGTCCTGTTAAGGCCTGTTAAGCCATGAGGTGAATATTAACCAGTGTTGTTATAAGGGTTATAAGGGTTGACTGTTTGAAGCAAATATGCCAAAACGGAGTGTTTCTAGGATGTGCTTTAAGCGTTTTCATGGCATCACAACCACCCACATTTTGTAATACAATATGCAGAAGAGGAGTGAAAAAAAATTCAAGTTATAAACAATCTCAAATGGAACAAGGTAGTAGATGTGGATGGAACATACCAGGTGCTTTTTCCACAGATGCTGATGCCGAAGCACCATAGTTTTCACAATCAGCATACAAGGAATACATGCTAGGGCTATCAGAACCAACAAAATCTGGATCCCCATCTGCAAATCCAAACAGAGATGGTTAAGCAACACATTTCATTTCATTAAAAAGTCATGCTTTTACAGGCATTTCTTTTGCAAAATGAGCTCAAAGCATCGCCACCCAGACTCTAAGAGTTACAGAAAGTCTGCAGTGACGCTGTACTTGGAGCAGCACTATCATGAGCATCAGAATGACTGAATTCACCTGTGTGCAAAGTTAATTTAAGTCATTTGCACAGTTTCGATGTGCAAGTAACTTGTTAAAGCTGGTCTTACAAATCCAGCAAAAATGCATTTTCAAAATGTTTGTTTTTGTCTGTGCTGTTTTCTCTACAATATATTTTTATAAAGCTTAATGTACTCTTACCAAGTAGAGTATTTGGGTAGTTTAAACATTTCAATTAATTTCATATTATTATTAACGCTCTAGTAGCCACTTGAGTGAGTTGAATTTGATCTAATTGTAGGGTTTATGCTGCAGATTTTCCAGGTGGGCAGCACCCACAAGAAGAAATACAGCCATACTCCAAACATATCGGGTGGGTGGGTGTTGGCTGCACCTGTCCCCGATAAAGGGGCTTGTTGGTGGGGTCATTGTAGTTGAAGAGAGCCATGTTGATGAAGTGGATGAGAAGGCTAGGTGCGTCTTTGGAGCTGTTAGCGTCATAGGCGATCCATTTATAGAAAACCAACAGGATAAGGTAACCAAACAGTGAGGACATGAAGACAATCTCTGGGATGAAGCTTAGGAAGATGTTAAGAGGCTTCTTGAAGTACCTGTAATAATATCACAGTAGCAATTAGAACTAATCTTAGATTTAGAATTATTAATGGTCACCTTTTCTGTCTCTGTTTGTTTTAGTAAATCCCTTGAAGTAAAAGGACTAAAAATAGAGATTTTTTTTTTCAGGTCCTGATTTTAACGTACTTACTATAAGAATTCTTTATTAGAACAGGATCTTTGTAAAACTTACATGTGATTAAAAAGACTAAGAGAAACTCCAAAGAGCATGTGGATTACACCAAGAATCACAGACATCTTCATCTTGAAGGAATTGAGGAATGTCAGTTTGTTGGTGGCAATGTTCCAGATCTAAAGATTTAAACCACATGTTTTTTACCAATGTACAAGTCCATGTACTCTAATATATATATATATATATATATACTTTCATATCTTCATTATTACAGTTTGAACTGCACAAATAAATACAGAATGCAGCGTGGCTTTTACCGGATCAATTCCAAGTGGATAAGGTCCATTAAAAACTCCTGGTATTGCTGGGTCTAACTGCAGCACTGTATTTACATCAAGAGTTTCAAACCTGGAAGACAAGTATAGAAAAGAATGTTCAAAGAATCTGTGTTGATCCCCAGGGGGAGGTTGAGCTTGTTACTCAGAGCAGGACTAAGATTCTGTCTGAACCACTCTCGAAATGATTGATCAAATGTAAGCACAAAACAAGACTAACTTACGACCAGTTTGCTCCTTTGGGGCCAAACATTGGTCTAACGCTCCATCCAGAGCCAAACATGTTTAGTGATTTGGAGAAGCAATCATTGTAGATTATTCCAGTGTAGACTGAGAATATTCCCATAAGCAGGATAATGTAGCGTCCATCAAATACCATGTTGAACATCTACGAGGAAATCAACAAATGCTTTAAAATAAATACTTTTATTACTTCCACGTTTAGAAATAAGCTTGTAAATATAAAGTACAACATGTGCATCAGTGTTCTCTACCTCATTGTCACTCTTCTGTGCAAGAAGACGACTCTCCCGTATGACCAGATAGAGAGCAACACACGCCATCAACGCTCCGTGACCCATGTCCCCAAACATTACAGCAAACAGGAAGGGAAAGGTGATGATGGTGTATGGAGCTGGAATGTTATAGAAACAGAAAACTGAGCTTTGTCATTCATTCATAGCATACATTCTCTAAAAATGACTGCAAACAAAGGTGCATCCGTTTCTGAATGGACCCTGACTTGTCCAAACGCCCCTGATGTCGGTCCTGGCGGAGGTATCACTAAATGTCAGACAGTTAAGAATCTGACCTCATCTTTTAGAGGTGAGAGAGACAAGAACACAGCGAGTGGACAGTTCAGCTGTTAAAATGTGACTTCTGTGACATCATCACTTCAATGATTAATGGATGAGCCACAACAACTTTACCCACAGAAGTTTTTTTGTTTTTTGATTGGCTAATAAAAATGAATGATTAAAATAATATGTGTCGATATATACAGTCACCGGATAAAAAAAATATGAATATACAGGACGTTAAGATAGTATCACTTAATGTGAAGGGCATTTCAGACCCAGTTAAAAAAAGTAAAATTTTATCAAAAATGAAACGAGAAAATGCCCAGATTGTCCTCTTACAAGAGACACATCTGTCTGAAACTGAACATGACAAAATGAGAAAAATGGGATATACAAGGGCTTATTATTCTTCCTATAAATCTGGTCGAAGAAGAAGGGTAATAATATTAATCTCACAAAAAATACCTTTTGAGTACATATCGGAAATCTCTGATAAGGAAGGGAGATATATAATGGTTTCTGGAAAGATAAATAATGCAATAATCACAATATGTAATGTTTATGTTCCCCCTGGAAGCAGTTTTGGTCTGTATAGGAGCATGTTCGATTTAATGGTGAAAGCAACAGGACTTGTAATCTCTGACTGGAATCTTCGCCTTAACCCTGAACTAGATGCATCTAAAAAGGTACCTACTACCTCACTATATAAGAAAGTTAACAATCTCATGGGGGAATTGGGCATATTAGATCTTTGGCGAGACTTCTATCCACAAAGACGTGACTACACTTTATTCATTCCTCATAACACATATTCTAGAATAGATTATTTTTTTGTATTTAAAAGAGATCGCTCCAAAATAAGTTTTTGTGATATTGGCTCTACAGACCTGTCCGATCATGCATCTGTTTCTTGTGGGGTCCATATCAGTGATAACCCACGTAAAACATTGTGGAGATTGAACACAAGTGTTTTAAACAGTCCTTCATTCGTGGCTCAGATGAGAAAGGAAATAAAACAGTTTCTGGAGGAAAACGATAAGGGAGAGGTTGATGCAGTAATAGTGTGGGACGCCTTAAACGCAGTTATCCGCGGGAAAATTATATCTTGGTGTGCTTACAATAAAAAAAATAAACAACTAAAACTTATAGATCTTAACAAAGAATTAAAAAACCTGGAAGTGCAACATAAAAGGACACTAACCTCTAATTTGCTGACCAAAATTAAGAAAATCAGAAATGAAATTGACCTAATATATACCCAAGAAATAGAAAAAAAGATGATCTTTGTTAAACAAAAATACTACGAATCTGGACCTAGATCGGCTAAAATTCTCGCAAGGAGGTTACAAAAACAAAGAGCAGATAATACCATATACATGATAAAGCACCCAGCTTCCAATATTTTACAGTATAAACAAGAAGAGCTACAAAATACATTCGAGAAATACTACAAAAGTCTCTACTCACAACCACCATTAAAGAATGAACAACAAATTAAAGCCTTTTTGAAATCACTTAATTTACCAACTGTCTCAGAAGAACATAATACAATTTTAACTGCTGCAATAACTGAAATTGAATTAAATGGTGCCATCTCCAGGTTAAAGGCAAATAAGTCACCGGGCCCAGACGGCTTTCCGTCGGATTGGTATAAAGCATTTCGAAATGAGCTGATACCCAGTCTTCTAGGGGCCTGCAATACGGTTCTCAAAGATTCAAAGATGCCGCCCACCTGGAGGGAAGCAGTAATCTCTGTCATTCCTAAAGAGGGAAAGGATCTTTCAGACTGTGGATCATACAGACCGATTTCGGTGCTAAATGTCGATTATAAGTTATTTACGGCTATTTTTGCTAAAAGACTAGATAAATATTACCCCAGCTCATACATACTGATCAAGCCGGTTTTATCTTACAAAGACAGACCCATGACAATATTAAACGCTCATTGCATATTACGGATCATATAGAACAGAATAAATGAACAGCCCTATTGGTAAGCCTCGATGCAGAAAAAGCCTTCGACTCGGTCAGCTGGGCTTTCATACACAAAGTTCTTGAACGATTTGGCTTTCATTCAAATTTTTCGAATGTCATAAACTCTATGATAAACCATCAGCTCGAATAAAAATTAATGGCAATCTTTCAGACACTATAACATTACACCGAGGGTCGCGACAAGGGTGCCCCATCTCCCCTTTACTCTTCGCTCTCTATATCGAACCCCTTGCACAATGGTTGAGACAGACAGAAAGTATTAGGGGAGTTAGTATAGAAGGGGACGATCATAAGGTAGCTTTGTATGCAGATGATATTCTGATATACTTAAGTGACCCTTCTAATACTAATTCTAATACATTTCCTGAACTAATGAACCTTTTACAAAAAGGTGGTAGTTATTCTGGTTATAAATTGAATGTACAAAAGACTCAATTGTTGGCTTTTAATTACTCCCCTCCGACATGTCTTACTGACAATTTTCAGCTAGGTTGGGATAATTGTTCATTGAAATATTTAGGTATACACCTACCAAATAATGTTTCACAGCTTGCAGAGATGAACTATGGTCCACTCTTGATAAAAATTAGAGAAGATATCAAGAGATGGAACTCGGTTTCCTTTCTTAGTCTGAGTCATAGGATTGATTTTGTGAAAATGAATGTCCTTCCACGATACCTTTTTTTATTTCAAGCCCTTCCTATAGAAATCAACCTTAAAAGAATTTTCAGAAATAGATAAAATCATTTCTAGGTTTATTTGGCAAGGGAAGAAGCCTAGGGTTAAATTTAAAACATTGCAGCTCTTGAAGGAAGAGGGGGGAATGGGATTACCTTATTTTAAAGGATATTACTACGCTGCCCAAATTAGGCCTTTTATCAACCTATGTTCTCCAAATTTTCAAGCCAGGTGGAAGGATATTGAACTCTCAATCATGAAGGACCCTCCAATTCAAGCACTACTGGCCTGTACGAACCTAGACAAGCTTATAAAAGATACTCAGAACCCGTGGATCAAAACCCAATTAAAAATTTGGAATAAAGTAAAAAGAGAGTATCACTTAAATGATAAAATACAGATAATCCAATGGTGTGCTTTTGACCCTGGTTTCAGGCCAAATTTGACAGATAATCGTTTTAAATCATGGATTTCTAAAGGTATAACAACTTTCTATACACTCACAGAAAATGGGAAATTAAGGGATTTTGTTGATCTGAAAAAGGAATACCATCTTGAAAACTCTGATTTTTTCCGATACCTGCAAATACGCAACTATTTTGAACACAGTATCAAACCTAAATCAGATCTTAATGACCCAATATTAAAAACAATTTTGGTTGCATACAAAAATGTTTCTGTTAAAGGGGTTATTTCTAAGTTTTACAAAGGTATCTTGGGGAAAAATACCTATTCCACAGATTACATAAAAGAAAAATGGGAGAAGGAAAGTAATGTGTCAATATCTAGAGATGATTGGTTAAATATATGTGAGTTTCAATGGAGATGTACAAACTCTCATATATGGTGTGAATTTAATTGGAAATGTCTTGTTCGTTTTTTTATAACACCGAAACAAAAAACACATTTTGACCCTGGTAATAGTAAATGCTGGAGGATGTGTGGCGTTAGGGAGGCTGGTCACTGGCATGTGTTTTGGGATTGCCCAAAGATTAAACCATTCTGGGCAGAATTTCACAAGATCTTAAATACTATTCTCAACAGTAGGGTACCTTTAGAATTTTCCTCTCTCTTTTTGGGGAACTGTGAGTTTTTGACCAGAACTGCTGATAAGTATTTATACGCCATTCTTACTTCTGCCTGCAAAAAAGCATTTACAAGACGCTGGCTGCTTCCCGATCCTCCCACGGTCTCAGAATGGATAGATATTGTAAATGACATATATGTAATGGAAGCAATTACATTTTCCATTCGTTTAAAGAAAAGTACATTTGTTAGCCGGTGGTGTAAATGGGTCAAATATGTAAAGCCTTTAAGATTGGACTTTGTTGAGGTGCTGAATTAATGATCCTGTGCTTTATACTATATTGTATTTATCTTTTTATGTCCCAAACAATGTAGTAAATTATACATTTTGTTATGCACAAGTTTTATTTAATTTTAACTTTTTTTTTTTCCTTTTCTCTCTCCCTAAGTGTTGTAAATGTTCTGTTTAAAAAAAAAAAAACAGCAAATTGACAGCTATTGTTACTACTTGTGTACTGTAACTCAAATTTCATGTTTAAAAATAAAGAATTAAAAAAAAATAATAATAATAAAATAATATGTGTCAGTGAAGTAGTGAGTGGTGAGCATGTTCATAAAAGATATGCAGTTAGATGGATTCTGTTGCATTCATGTTTCTTGGTGGACTAGTTCATCTCCACCACACAATGGAAGCCTGACCTGGATTTATTTCCCTGTAGTTCCCAATGCCATAAGCATCAACAATGTTCTGGAATCCTGATGTGAACTTGTTGGTCTTGTTATAGGTTGGAGGAGTCTGCTGGGTATGCATCCTGTTGAGGATGGATGGCACAGTAGAGCCACTTCTCTCCTGCAAAAAAACAACTCTTGTGTCACTCAGTCAAATAAGTTATAAAACAAAACACTTATTTCTAATGGCTTGCTAATATGTACTACATGTACATTTTTATTCTTCTGAGAAAAACAGGCTGGCCCGGACTCTATGTGATTTACATCTGGAAAGAGTTTAAGGCATAAGATGTAAACGTACCGTCCCTCTGCGTAGAGCAAACTGAATTGAGTCCAGGTCTGAAACAGGACACCACACTTCAGCAATGAGACATTTCTGGGTCACATCTATGTTGCAGAGGTTGAGTGTGTGGTAGATAGCCTTCATCTTTCTGACTTTAATGAACCAAACCCTAATGGTCTTAGAGGCAGCCTGCAGCACTCTCTGACGATGGTCCTCTGTTTGGTTTAACACCTGGAGAAGAGATGGGACTATGTTAGTATGTGCCTGGACATGACTTGGTAAATAGTTGGATATATATACAAATGATTAAAACAAAGTCTTCCTATCTCTTACAGACATACTTTATATCTTTTAATACAGTTTTATGCAGGCCCGGATTGGCTAATCGGGAGCACGGGAAAATTCCCGGTGGGCCGGTACGTTTGTTTGGCCGCTAGGGCCGTTGTTGTCATGGGACTGGGTTGAATTTTTTTTTTTTTTTTTTTTACCGCAGCTGCACTCTTTTTATTTATTATTTTACCGCAGTCCCACTCTTTTATTTAATATTTTCTCGCAGAGTGCAGCCTGCAAGACAATGATGACGTTTTGACCCCCTGGCCCCGCCCCCTGACACGGCCCCTTGCAAGTTGCTCAAAATAAAATAAAAAGTCGCATAAAAAAATTGATAACAGAAAGCGCAAGGCGGCGCTGAAAAGGCCAGAATCTTAAAAAAAAAAAAAAAAAAAGCTTTGAAACTGACGCCCAAATGTTCAAAGCTGAGCACATATTTTCTCAACAAAACAAACGAAGACAACGAGGCGGGTAAGTAACGTTAAGGTAGTTAGGAACAACGTCGTATGTAAACCACCGTTCATGTATCAAAGTTTTCTTGTAGCTCTTCAGCAGCAGCCGCCTCTAGTACCATTTGCTGCCAACAGTGAAGAGCGAGGCCCAGAAACGTCCCCAAGCTCCAGTCATGAGCCTATCACACCAGAATGGGCAGGTAGGATTGTCATTCAGAAGAAATAATAGTAATGAAGAGCCCTGCTCAATGAAAATCATTTTCTTACTTGTTTCCAGTTCAAATATCTAAATATTCTTGATTCAAGATACATTTAGAAGTTAAATGGCATGAGAAATTAACTTATGATTTTTGTTTTTTGTTGCTTAAAAGCTAAAACTAAAACAATTATTTTTCTTACCCCATTGGCAGATAATGTAACTTGTTTTAAGCAAAACTCAATCAACTCAAAACTACTCAATTTTAAAGTGTTTATTCATACTTGTTCACTAAATCTTGATGTAAGTTTTTTTTTAAAGATATTTGGACTGTAAACAAAAATACTGTAGAAAACAATGTGCCTATTGCAGACTTATATTCTTAGGTTTTAATTTTATTATTTTAATATAGTCAGTTGGGAACTAAAGTGGGCCGGTCTAAGGCATGAAACTCCAGGGCTGAAAATGAGTCCCAATCCGGCCCTGGTTTTATGTAATTGCTTTGATTCTTAAGTGAACTCTTAAATGCCAAAACTTGGCATCCAACAATCAAAATATCATCTCAGTGACACAACTACACACATATAATCCAATAGAAAAAGGTGTAGCCCCAAATCATTCCTCTTTGTAAAGGTAACATTCTGTATTTTTTACTCAAGCAGTCAAATTTATTGCAGGTGTACCTGGTAAATAGTTAAATAGCAATTTACCATTTCAAATTTTAAAACAATATCTGCAAAAAATAGCATTAACAATTAGCAAGAATCTAAGTTTTCTAATGATATGCTGGCCAGACCACAGAACATGTTTTAGACACGTCTATTACTTTACTAAACTAAAAATTAAATTCAGCTTTTTCTGAATGAATGAGGCCGACGCAGAACTGACTATTGCTCAATTTCTTTTTTTTTTAAGAATT
Source organism: Perccottus glenii (assembly GCA_024416835.2). NCBI lineage: Eukaryota > Metazoa > Chordata > Actinopteri > Gobiiformes > Odontobutidae > Perccottus > Perccottus glenii. The sequence goes on along the minus strand of CM044566.2, from coordinate 2,404,495 downwards.
GCCTAAATAATTTTATAAGCTGAATCTAGTTTTAGATTTTTTAGACAAAGGAGACTCTAAAACTAATATTCTTTTTTGTTAATTGAAGCCTTTTAAAAATCAACATTTTTGAACAGGTAGGTCTCGGTGTCTGGTCACGGTAGGCAAGAGCTTTAAAGTGTTTAACATCGAGCCCTGATTCATGTTATTTATACTTTCAACAAAGTGTAATTTTGTTTAACCACAAAAAGTATTGTACAGAGATTCACTGTAACAACTGTAAGTAGGGGTGTGACGGTTATTATATAACCGTGTGATTGACGGTTATAGTTGAACACCGTCATTAGAACTCTATAACCGCCAAAACCGTGTCATTAAAATATTTTTTATATTTACCACTTCATTAAATTTTGCTTTGTAGAAAACCTTTCTTAAAAACGAATTCTGTTTTGTACAAATGTTATCTTAATTTTAATAAATGTTTCATTAACCAATTGCATGTATTTTAATAAATAAAAAGCAAATATAGCAGACAATGATAACTGTGACATGGAAGCGCCAGCGCGCCGCGTTCACTTGCACTGCACTGTGAACTAGAGCGCATCTCATCGTAAATGAAACTCAGCGTAGGCCTATGCCTCATACATTAGCACAAATACAGTGCCAGCCACTCAGGAGCTTTTGGGAAAGTCATCTTTCCTTGACTCACGATACAGAGGCAAATGGGGGGGGGGATGGATTGGAGGAGACAAAAGATGCACTCTGGGGGGAAATTGTATCAGCTGAGGAGGGAAACGGAGGCGGAGTTAGTGGTGCTTCGAAGGCTGCTGCTGCTGGAGATGATTCGGGAGAGGTCTGTGCACCACCCCCTCCCAAGAAGAGAAATCTTGGAGATCTCCTTAATAAACGGAGGTCTGAAATCTCTGCCACCAGAGGCGCTGACACGGAGTTAACCCGCTATCTCCAAGAACAACCAATTGACTCTACTCTGTTAATTTTAAATAAACGTAGAGCAAGTAGCTAATCAGTGTCTGTTCGTTTATTCAAACTAATACCCCCACGCCCCTGCCCCGACGGTTATGTTATGAACCGTCACATTTGACTCACGTCATAACCGTCATCACCAATTCTGAAACCGGCACACCCCTAACTGTAAGCATGATTTCATAATTATCATGATAATATCTTTAATCACAGTTATTGTGGCCAGGATAATCATGACACAAAATTCTAATATTGTCTCATGCCTACTTCAAATAGAATAATGAGGCTAATTCTATAGTTTATCATAGTGTTTATCTGAAGAAGTAACAGCTGAATATGTTCTTTACCTAACATTAATGGAGAGTTTTACTGTTGAATGAACACTAGTCACACCATATTTCGTTTTGCCATATTATTCTTTTCAGAGTATGCTCTTTTCCACTGTCTTTCAAACCCTCTTCTTCATTTGACTGACTGCTTTCAGGGCAGACACTTCCTGTAGCGCAGTAATACAATATCAACATTGTTGATTATGTTGTCTAATTGTTGCAGGCCTTTTCCACCCCACTACATCCTAGAGGCTATTTAACCATAGTGTACTAGAGCTTTAGAGAAACAAACATTACCATCTGGAGGTCATCAATGCGACTATTAACCCCTGCAAGCATCTCTTTCCTCTCCTGAGGGGTCTCTGGACAAGGGTACAGAGAGGCACGAAACCTGAGGACACACAGTCAACAAAACCTTTAGGAATTTATATCAATGAATGTACTAATATACTAGCTCACTATTAAGGAAACCTTCTAATATACATTAGTACAGCCTGTCACCGACCTGCCAATTGCAATAGACCTTTAGACTTGATGATGTGTGACTCAATAATGACATTCAAAGAATAGCTGCACACCAAATATGTTTCAGACCCAGTCTGAGATCAGTAGCTGCAGGAAGGATCGCCACAAGAACTCCTTCTTCTGAACCGTGTTTGTATGTTAGAGTCTGTTGGATTGACCTAAGCTTATGTCACAGCAGTGTTTTGTGATTAGCTGAGAGTGCAGCTGCTGCTAAGTCAGCACAGGAGTGAGAGAATTGTGAGGGAGAAGAGACACAGTAGATAAGAGTACATAGGTTTACAGAGTTAACTGTAAATGGTCACTACGTGACAATGCAACAATTCAGGTAAAGTCCCTGTTTAATGATACAATTCTGGTTCATGAGAAGACAACAGCTGTGTTTAGTGTTTACTACTATCACTGCCACAGAAACGTTCACAAACACAAGACAACAAGACATATATCACCTAAATCATAGATCCATGGGACGTCTATGGGAAACACTGCACCAAACGGTGTTATTGAGTCTTAAAAACCTACCCCTCACAGATCTTCTTCACCCTGTTCTTCAGCTGGTCGCCTTGAAAGAAGATGATGAACACGGATTTCTGGACTTGGTCTCCCTGTTAAGAAAATAAAAATCTAAGTAGATCCATCTTCAATGAGGGCTGTACTGTACAATCAGAATCATATCAAGGGAAGTAGTCTAGTTTTTTTATAACTATTTGTGCCACATAAAATGCTTATTGCAAAGGTTTAGGATCTAGTGCTACAAATGATGCAAAATTAAACCAGTATAGAAGTCCATGTCTCCTGGTTCTCCTAAAAACTGTCCAAATTTGACTTAGTCCTGCTTTTCCTTTTGAATGAATTCTCAGCACACCCCATATTTACAGTGACTCTTTGTCAATGGTTCTTTTGGCAGCTCCCTTTTTCCCTGCTGCAACAAGCTTTAAGTCTATCTGTCTCCGTATGCAACTCACACAAAAATGAGCAAAAAG
>CM044566.2:2324198-2396698 GCA_024416835.2 Perccottus glenii | reverse complement strand
TATGTTTCTTCAAATTTGAAGGGGAGTTTTTAAACGCCAACAGTTCTTTGCGTTGAGGTAGGCACTTGACACATTGAAAAGCCAGGAGTCATTCTTTGAACCTTTAAATTCAAATAACTTGCTTAAATAAGGCCAGGGATGTCTCTCAGAATCAGAGCTGCAGGGCACAGGCTCAAGCTCAGTCGACGTTGTTGGCTCTTCGTCCATGTTTGATATTTGGTGTCCACCGTGTCCTTTTCTTTGATTTACCTTACTTTATCAGTTCCGCTTGTGTTGTTTCAAAATGCGCGCTGAGTGCGTGAGTTCTTTGACTAATCAGATCTCCGATCTGTTTCAACGTGCATTGGCCAGCAACGCCAAAACGTCAGTCGACCAAAATTTTTTTTTATGCAAGATTCGGAAGGATGTAACGACATGCATTTTAATAATGTAGTGGAGTACAAAGTACAGATAATTGCTGAAAAATCTACTTGAGTAAAAGTATAAGTATGCATTATTTTTTTTTACTTAAGTAAAGTATAGATACGTAAAAATTTACTTAAGTACAGTTACAAATACTTTGTTACATTCCACCACTGCAATTAAGTGATAAGCACACGAGAACAATGAAAATCAAAACGGTCAAACTAAATTCTTTAAATTTAAAATGAAACTTTCTGTCGACTCTTGTTTTTGTTTATTACTTCACAATTTCAACCCTCCTCCTTTATCCGGGCTTGGGACCGGCAAAAGTGACCTAAAAGAGACACTCCGGCAGAGTTTCTTTAAAAAAAATTATTTATTTATTTATTTATTATTATTATTAACATGTCACAGTAGTATTAACATTTTAACCGTAATTTCTTAACCGTGACTTTTCCAAAGTTTAGTTTTTAACTTATCTGTGAGCCACTTGGTCTTTTAACCTTTAGGAGCCTACAACAAGTGACTGAAAAACATTAACATTTTTAACCACACATTTTTTCGACAAAGAACATTTTACATTTTCGAGTGCTGAATGTAAGCCTGGGCGGGATCCACCAGCGGCGGCTTGCCAAGTTGCCGCACATGCGCGATTCATTTGCAGTCTGGACGTGGAGGGGTGAACAACTCCTGCTCTGACTGCAGCTGGGAGGGGCTGCTGCGCGAGGACTGGGCCGACTATGAGTGCTTTGGGACGGGGGTGGGGCCCGCGGCAGCACCCGCTGCTCATTGATTAGACTAAGAACGATGTGTGCTTTCACTTCAGAAAGTCTCCAAAAGTCTCCAATAACTCCAGAAAAAGTCGTTAGATTTGTCGCTAGTCGCTTTTTTGAAAATTTGTCGCTAGACTGAAAACTCGCTAAATATAGCGACAAAGTCGCTAAGTTGGCAACACTGCTCCTACTGTAGCCACGGCAGACAAAGTCGACTTGACGTGCACAAACACAATGTAGCGAGTAACGCTAAGTGTCAGTTCAAATGTAGTGGAGTAAAGAGTACAAATATTCAATCAAAAATGTAGTTGAGTAGAGAGTAAAAGTTGCTTATATTTTTGTACAAAGTAGCCAAAAAATACTCAACTACAGTAACAAAGTACATTTACTTAAGTACTTTACACCTCTGTTCCTTAACATATTATTTGTGCCTCCCACTTTTTAAAGGACCAAAAGTAATGGGACAATTGAGTGCTCAGCTGTTCCATGGCCAGGTGTGTGTTATTCCCTCATTATCCCATTTACAAGGAGCAGATAAAAGGTTTGAATGTTTATTTCAAGTGGTGCTATTTGCATTTGGAAACTGTTGCTGTGAACTCTCAATATGAGATCCAAAGAGCTGTCACTATCAGTGAAGCAAGCCATCATTAGGCTGAAAAAACAAAACAAACCCATCAGAGAGATAGCAAAAACTTTAGGTGTGGCCAAATCAACTGTTTGGAACATCCTTAAAAAGAAAGAACGCACTGGTGAGCTCAGCAACACCAAAAGACCCGGAAGACCAGGGAAAACAACTGTGGTGGATGAAGAATTCTTTCCCTGGTGAAGAAAACACCAAACAACATCTAAGCCTTCACAGTTCTGGAACAACATCCTATATCAATGCGAAGCATACTGTGAAAGCAACCAAAGAGTTTTTTAAGGGAAAGAAGTGGAATGTTATGCAATGGCTAAGTTAATCACCTGACCTGAATCTGATTGAGCATGTATTTCACTTTCTGAAGACAAGACTGAAGGGAAAATGCCCCAAGAACAAGCAGGAACTGAAGACAGTTGCAGTAGAGTCCTGGCAGAGCATCACCAGGGATTAAACCCAGCGTCTGGTGATGTCTATGTGTTCCAGACTTCAGGCTGTAAATGACTACAAAGGATTTGCAACCAAGTATTAAAAAGTGAAAGTTTGATTTAGTGAATCTGTCCCATTACTTTTGGTCCCTTAAAAAGTGGGAGGCACATAAACAAACTGTTGTAATTCCTACATCGTTCACCTGATTTGGATGTAAATACCCTCAAATTAAAGCTAAAAGTCTGCAGTTAAAGCACATCTTGTTTGTTTCATTTTAAATCCATTGTGGTGGTGTATGGAGCCAAAAAGATTGTGTCGATGTCCCAATATTTATGGACCTGACTGTATTTGGCAGTTGTCAGCATAAAAATGAAACAAAACATTGTAACCTCTGAGGATAGACTCAAGAGGCAGCAGGTACAGTGAAAAGAGTAGAGGCCCAAGGACAGACCCTTGAGGCACACTACACAACAGAGGAGCCAAAAAGGACACAGCTTTACTGGCCTAAACTGAAAGATTTCTGTCTTCCAAATATGACTTAACTCAGGGTAAGGCCAACCCCTTAATGCCCACACAGTTCTCCTGTTGAGACAACAAAAGTTGGTGGTCGACTGTATCAAACGCAGGCGTAAGGTCCAATAGCAGCAGAGCAACAATATCATCAGAGTCCAAAGCCAGAAGAATGTCATTGAAGACCCTCAGCAGAGCTGTCTCAGTGCTGTGGCCTGACTTAAACCCAGACTGGAAAATCTCAGTTATGCTATTTTTCTTTAGAAATTATCTCAGCTGCAGATAAACAAAAGGGAGCTTAGAAATAGGCCGATAATTAGAAAGCTTGAGTCAGTGTATACCAGGTTTCTTTGTCATGGGTTGAACAACTGCATGTTTAAAACTCATAGATTAAACTCCATTGACTTAACTGCCATTACCAATATCTTAGAGTATACACAGTGCCAATATGGGAACAAAGACGAGGGGGAATCACATCATTTGAGGAGCCAGTGATCTTTATATAACCATTAATCTTTGTTAGAAAAGGCAAACAAACAGGCTAAAACTGGTTAAAAACAGCAGAGTAGGTTACAGATATGCCACAGTTATATCTCCTAGCTCTCGTAGATTCTGGGGCAGATGACAATTTCATTGGCTCTACACTGGTTACACAAGCAACATTCCCACTGAGCCAATTGATTTCCCCAGGAAGGTTAATGCATTGTACGGCAAACCCTTGGCCAAAATAACTCAAATAATCATGCAAATCATTCAACTCAGAATTATTTTAGAGAACATTAAAAAACTGAATTAGTTCAGTGTTTAAACAGAATAAAATCCAGAAATGGCATTGATTAAATTTAAATCATTGTTTTTGCCTATTATAGAAAAGCATGCTCCTCTAAAGAATCACACAATCAGAAAACAAAGCTTTGAGGGAGAATGAGCTGAAGCAACAAATGGAAGAAAGAAATCAGGCAAAAGTGAGAGCAATATTATCTGGGAAAGGTTAAGAAATATTGTAACAAAACTAAACAGAAAGAAAAGGATATTTTATTATCAAACAAATTGCACATTTGTGGTACTGACAGTAAGAAATTATGGAGCATCCTAAACTAACTTAATGTATACCTGCCACCGGTTTTAAGTAATTATTAGTATTTGAACAGATTAAATCATACTTTGGTCGATGTGGATTTTGTTTTGATTTTTTGTTTTTGTTATTTTATATAATAAATGTATTTTGATCAAAAATAAATGAAATAATATATATATATATATATATATATATATATATATATTTACATTTACATTTAGTCATTTATATTTTTCCAAAGCGACTTACAAGTGAGGATAACAATGGAAGCAATTTTAACAACACAAGGTACAAAAAGCGTAAGTGCACAAAAAACTAGTCAGTTTAAACCCAGCGCAGTTTACAAAGCTAAGGATAAGAGAATTTTTTTTATATATATATATAGAAAGGAATCGATAGAAAGAAAGTAGGACTCAGTGTTTGTCAGTCAGGTGTTGACGGAAGAGATGTGTTTTCAGGTGTTTTTTAAAGATGGCTACAGAATCTGCTGATCTTGTATATATAGGAAGAGATGTGTTTTCAGGTGTAAAGATGGCTACAGAATCTGCTGATCTTGTATATATATATATAAAAAAACTTTGTCCTTCACCCTCCGCGGGTGGTCTCTCATCCTTCGAGCTCGGGTCCTCTACCAGAGGCCTGGGAGCTTGAGGGTTCTGCGCAGTATCTTTGCTGTTCCTAGTACTGCACTTTTCTGGTCCACCACAGATGTCTGGTTGGTTCGCCATTACCATTCTGTCATCTGAATCAGCCACTCTTCCAGTTTGGGGTTACTGCCCAGTGATGACCACAGGCACCACTGTCGCTCTTCACCTTCCATGCTTTTCCAGCATCTTCTCTGCAGTTAAGTGTATTGTCTCAGGGCCTTTCTCAGCCTACACCTTGGGTCTTGTCTGGTGTGGTAGATTTGGGCCTCTATTGCTCTGGTGCTCAAGGCCTGCTCCTGTGCAGCCATGATGAGTGCCTCTGTGCTGTCCTTCAGTCTTCTAGCCATTGGTAGGATTTCTTGATATCAGCCACTTCAGTTATGTTCGGTGGTACATCCCATGTAGGGTTTGTCCTCCCATGATGGTCCCTCCTCCAGCTCCTCTTCCTCTGTTCCCCATTGCCTGAGACATTCACTGAGCACGTCATCTGTTGGGGCCTTATCTTTGATGTACTTGTGGATCTTGGATGTTTCATCCTGGATAGTGGCTCACACTCACTAGTCCACCTTACGGCTAGCGACAGTCTCAGGGTGCTGGATTTGGGGTGGAACCTCCATGCATGGTGAGGAGCTGTGTCTTAACGCCTGTGATCTGTATCTCTTCCTTTGGCCACCTTATTATTCCTCCAGGGTAATTTGGGCCTCTATTGCTCTGGTGCTCAAGGCCTGCTCCTGTGCAGCCATGATGAGTGCCTCTGTGCTGTCCTTCAGTCCGGCCCGTTCTAGCCATTGGTAGGATTTCTTGATATCAGCCACTTATATATCAGAGTTTCCGGTGGTACATCCCATGTAGAGGTTTGTCCTCCCATAATGGTCCCTCCTCCAGCTCCTCTTCCTCTGTTCCCCATTGCCTGAGACATTCACTGAGCACGTCATCTGTTGGGGCCTTATCTTTGATGTACTTGTGGATCTTGGATGTTTCATCCTGGATAGTGGCTCTCACACTCACTAGTCCACGGCCGCCTTCTTTACGGCTAGCGTACAGTCTCAGGGTGCTGGATTTGGGGTGGAACCCTCCATGCATGGTGAGGAGCTTATTAGGCAGTGTCTTAACGTCTGTGATCTGTATCTCTAATTTTGGCCACATTTAATTTTTTCCTCCAGGGTATCTGATCAGCGGAGTAGCCCTGATATATATATATATATATATATATATATATATATATATATATATTTTTTTTTAAACAACCTTAACACCAGTTACTAACATGCATAAAGAGAAAGTCACTCGGAGACAGATGACAGATGATTGGTTGGGTCAGATGGATGAAAAGAATGTTGTGCTGTAATGCTTGACTTTACAGCTACTTTTGATGTAACAGACTATGAATTATTGTTAAGTAAACTCAAATGTTATGGATTTGAAACATCTTCACTAGAACACTTCAGAAGCTACTTAACAAATAAAAAACATAAAGTTTTTTTTAATGGTTCATATTGTGGTGTTAGGGCTATGAGCTGTGGGGTACCACAGGGCAGCTGTACTCTTCCTCTACTGTCTACCATTTATAAAAAGGATTTGCCAGCTGTGCTGAATGCAGCAGAAATATCTATGTACGCAGATGATTCCACACACAAGAGTGAAGTCTAACATAAGGAGTTACTGGCTTTTGTCCAATAGATCAATGCAAAAACATTACTTTTGATTGTGTTACAAAACAAAAAGTATTGAGTCTTTGACTCATAGCATCATCTAAAAGTTCAAAATCCAATTTTGCATCTTAAAGTTGAGGGTACTTTTGTAGTGCAGGCCTCATATGGCCCTGGAATAAACATGTAGACAATATGATTATAAAAAATGGGAAAGGGTCTATTTATAATTAGAAGATGCAGAGTGTTCCTTTCACCAGATGCAGTAAGAAACCCAAGCTCTAATATGATCAGATCCAGAATACTGCCCAATGACTTGGGCTAGGATTTCATATTGATGGAAAGTAAAATTGGTTTTAAGAAGTTGTTAAAATAGTATCTTATGAAATGGGAAACATTGTAAATATTGGACGGTAAATGTAGTGCGATAATCGGGGTTAATAGGGTAAACGCTACTTTGAACCAATTTTATTCTATATTTTAATATAAGTTTGAAATGGTATTCAAAGATTTTTTCTGTTGCATTTTCCGTTTTGGTTGTTGTTAATGTTGTTCATATTTATCTGGAAGTGTTTTAATAATGTCAATCAGGATCTTTGTGGACCACTGTAAGAGGTGGATCCAATAAATAAATAAAAAAATGTAAGCTCTCCTCATTACATTACATTACAATACATTACAATACATTACATTACATTACAATACATTACATTATATTACATTACATTAAAATACATTACAATACATTACATTACATTACATTACATTACAATACATTACAATACATTACATTATATTACATTACATTACAATACATTACATTACAGCAAATGTGGTGAGAGGCCCTCCGTTTATTGGGTTATGCATTTTTACTATTATTACACCATTGCCTAACTATTTTACTGCCTTTGTTATATGTATCACATATTTGTCCCACACAAACATACACCTCGTCCCACATTTATTTAGTTATAATCTGGTTATTATTTGGTCATAATCATCCATGAGCCATGTCACAGAATATATTTTCATCCATAGCAGGTCATGTGTTGAAGATACAGAGTTCATCTTGGGCTTAAACCGAAGCTGGCAAAGCAATGTTCTGTTTACAGTTGAGGCAGTGGCAGAATGAGAGGATGTGTGAAGAGAATGTGTCAACAGGACGGCCAATTTTTGGAACTATGTACTTTCAAAAAGTACAATCCACTATTTTCTATCTCTGTTCAAGACATCCCATCAACACATAACGTACATAAAGCCAACCCAGATGTAGTGAACCTCACCTGGCCAAGTGTTGAGTCAGTGGTAATAAGGCCACAGCCACAGCAGTGTTTTTTAGTTCCACTTAGTGTCAGGGTTTAAACCAGGTCATTGGCTCACTGCTAGCAAACTATTTTGAAAGCTCTGTGAAAGACTGCTGCTCCAGGTTTTTACTGCAGTATGCCATATGTTTTTCAATAACTTGTGTACTTACATGCTGTGTAATAGCAGCATGTTTGTGTTTCTCCTTACAGCACGAAGGTCCTGGGTATGATCCCCTGCCATCTTTCTGGAGTGTGCACGTTCTCCCAGTGTACATACGGTATACTGGTCCTTTATGGGGTAACCCTTGTAACAAGTATGCCCTGGTTAGATAAAAGCAAAACAATTAATAGAAAGGCAAATGTTAAAGTGAAAAGTGACATTAAGATTAATTTATCTTTACTTAACGAAGAGCAATAGTAGCAGACAAAATGTCTGTATGAGGGTATATTTTTAAATCAAAAGTTGTTTTTTCATGGTCTACAGTTTTAACTGCACTTCATCACTTCACAATCACAAGCCAAAAACCTTTATTTGTACACTGTTAAAAAGTAGATAATTACAAACAATCATATAGCATTTTCCCAAGATTTACATTAATTATTAATTTTCAGGTGCAGCAGGGGATGTCTGTATTTTTCATATCATCTAGGCTTTGAGTGAGTTTTTTCCCCATCTGTTTCTTTTTTTCCGACCACGCTGATGAGCTCAACATTCCTTCCTTCTGCTGTGCCTGAGCTTGTACACTGCAGAGCTGCAGACCAGCATTTACAACCACATGACGGGATCCACTGAGGCGTGTTCTCAACTGGCCAGGCCCACCAACTGGAGGAGGACTTCTCTGACAAGGGAGGGGTCTGACAGGAGGAGAGGTCAGTGGAAAAAAGGGGGGAGCCAAAAAGAAAAAAACTGTGGGCTGATGCTTGACTCAAGGTTTCTTTGCCTTCTGTGGCATTCCCATCTAGACGCTGCTCTCCAAGCGAGTTCTAATCCTGTGTGGCTGCCCTGCTGAATTTAAGAAAACTAGAGTATTTTGCAACTTGAGAGGTTCCATCTCAAAAAGGAGTGAAAATAATTGACAAAAACGGCAGCAGATAAGTGAAAACAGTTTATCAGCCAAGCTATTTCTACTAATCAACTAACATGGCAGCCATGGAAGCACTGGAGCTGTCAAGCGCCCAACTGGAGTCTCAAGCTCTCACTGAAATTTCAGACGACGAGGTCAACCTGCCAGCGTCTGATGATGACGATGATACCCAGGCAGCAAAGAAAGAGATTTCCTCAGAGCAAGAGCCAGCTGAGGACAAGGACGAAGCAAAGACAGAGCAGCAGATGAATGGAGTGATGGTCCTGTCTCTGCTGGACAAGATCATCGGGGCAGTGGACCAGATCCAGCAGACCCAGAGCGGGCTGGAGGCCAGGCAGCAGTTGATGGAACACTCAGTAAGCACCATCCAGGGCGAGCTGTTCAAACTAGCCAAAAGCCACAACACCACATCCAACAGTGTCAACAAGATGATGGAGAAGGTGCACAAGGTCAGCGTCAATGTGAAAACAGTGCGAGCGACCCTCGAGAAGCAAGGGGGCCAGATCAAGAAACTGGAAACCAACGAGGCAGAGCTGCTCAAGAGACGCAACTTCAAAGTTATGATTTACCAGGTGAGAGACCACTGTGGGAGTGTGGTTCTGTGAGCTGTGTGAAGAGCTGGGTGTGGTCCATAGCTAGATGCATCTTTAGCCCCACACACATAAAGAAAATGAATGCACTGTTGATTCTTGTCTCTACACAACCATGCACACATGTATGTAAAGGATTGTGGGTACACCCAAGCTCATTTCTACACTTTTTTGATACTTCTGTTACTGCCTTCTTTGTGGGCTAAAGATGGGATGACTTTAAAACCCAAAATGAATAACAGAAATGCCCAACTACAAAGTAATATACAAATAATAAACAAAAACACTTTTGCATTACTAACTTAGCCCTAGTTGGACCTTCTGATTAGGAAACCACCACTTGGAGGGCTCTATAGCAAACACTGTTTTGCCACTGCGTTGATTGTTTTCAATGGCATTGATGTAATCTGTGTGTAACCGTAGCAACAGTAGAAGGTGTGACAAGGGGTCAGTAAAATCCAGAAAGGTTTTCAGAAAGGGTTTTTCTCTACTCCATAAACAATAATGCACATATACATAAAAAAAAGACTTTTCAATGTATGAACTAACTTATGTATGTTCCACAAGCAGCCATGTAACAGTAACACATTCATTAATTTTAGGTCATATCCAGCTTCTTGACATCCTTCTTCCATAAACTGATGCCAACATTTAATCTATTATGTTTCTAAGCAACGGGTTTGACATGGGTTTGTAGTGTGTACCCTGCTCACAGACCCACTGCCCACCACAGTTTACATCTCTGTTGAGCTCCACCACACATTCACAGTAAAATAGACATAGCACAAAAAAATGACAAGTCTTCACATGTGAGCTCCCCTCGTGGCGTCATACACAGCCTCTACAAGTCATCAGACTCTAAACTAATACAGAGATGGAAAATACCACAGGCTTGCTCAAAGTCCTGTTTATTGCAGAGAGAGCAGGGACAAAGAGAAGAAGACAGAAGAGAGAGACAGATTTTTGTAGTCCTGGTTCTTTTTTCAGCCTCTGGGCCAGAAATGTGATGTGTAATAGCTTGCAGCTTTTCGCACAGTGGTGCAAGAACATTCAAAGTTTCCACCCTTGACTCAGTGCTTGTGGTCTTTGCTTCTCTCTGTGTCTTTCCAAATGTTGGCTGATGTCAAAAAGTGCTTGATTGTACCAGCCCTCACATTCTCACTGAAAAGTGGTGCATTGATTTCATGTAGTTTTTTTCTGCCCTGACACACCAGCCCAACACATTGTGTACATATACTCTCCACCAATGAGTCACTATCTAATCTGCATCACCACATTCGAAAATGAATTTAATTAGGAGTTTGGAAAGAGAGTTGGGTTCATTTTCCAATACAATCCACTTGATAAACACAGTTAAATATCAGACTTGTTGAGATTGTGCTTGTGTTGCCAAGTACTTGGCTGAGTGCAAGAGAAACTCCCCCTGAAATGCCTATCTCCGGCCCTCACTAATTCAAAACACTGGCTTTGTTTAGAGTTGCCAGCTATTACATAATGTCAGATTCATCTTCATTAAAGAAGCAAACCAAAATGTGTTTCCATTTGCATCATTTCCATCATTTTTTTGTGACTATTTTTTACACACACTTACTAACATTACTATTGTTGCTTTTAATTGTAATGTCCCACTTTGTAGCACCACTGTCAAGCTGTTTTCAAACAGGGCCTGTTTAAATCCTCCTTTTAGCACTCAAATGAAGTATGTGGCTCACAATACTTACTTTAGGCAGCTGATTTAAGCTACAGGCGTGCTAACCTCTTGTCTCCTCATGTGGAACGAGTCACAGCCTTGTTTTCCTCTCCTCAGCTTCTCCACCCTTCAGAAAAATGTACCCATCCCAGCATCCAGGCTCCCCAAGTTTATTATTCCAAATCAGCAAGATTCACAGACTATGGCTCATTTCATAGCCCACTTCTAGCTTGGTTTATTTATTTTTTAAATACCTGCTTTCTAATATCGTGGCACATTGGACTTGATCTCTGTCTGTTGTAGTTCTTAATAAATGGCAGATACCATAAGTACTACAGGGCTGCAACAGTTATAATCATAACTACAACAAATGATTCTGATCCCTGCCACTCTCAATGAGTATAGCCCAGACCAGTGTGTTGTTTATTCTTAAATTTGGTGTCAAACTCAGTGAAAGCCAAAGGGCATGTGTAGTAGTCGTTCACAGATCTCATGTCCAGAGCTCGTCTTTAAAAGATTCAAAGCAGAGCAGGTCAGCAGCACACTTTAACAGCTGCCTGGGACTGTTCTTGAAGTCACTACCAATCCATATATGGGAACACGAGGCAGAACTGCCCCAGCTCAGACTGTGTGCTAAATAGTTTGAGCAAAGAACTGTGCATTTTCATAAAGGCTGTAATGGTTGAAGTGGTGAGCCATGGACAAAAGACAGATAAAGGAAGGATGGATGAAGGATTCAGAGGGAGACTCTGAGTCCTTCATCCCTCCTTCCTTTTCATCCCTCCTTCCCCATCTAAAAATAGCAGGAACCAATCACATATTGTTTAAAATAGGAAAAGGGTCCTCATATGTGAACTTGACATTTAGAACTAGAAAAAGTAAAAGTTTTTCCACTTGAGTCAGATGTGGATGAGTCACAATCAAAAACTCTTGTTTGTTCATAATGAAGCTTGAGAAGTGAGTGTCATATGATTCCAGCATTCATTTATGTCATTAAAAAGGAAGACTTGTGGAAATTGGAAAGTGGATATTGTGAAAATGTTATTTATGACATTTCTTCTTCATCTTGAGGCTGTTCTGCTTATTTCCAAATAAGTCTTTTTTGGGAAGAAAAAAGTAATCACATAAATGTTTAAATACTGAACATTCATTGTTGTGATTGCAGAGCCTGAGAATGAATTTTTTAAATTTATTTAACCAGGATAGTCCCACTGAGATTACAAATCTCTTTTGCAGGGGAGTCCTGGCCCCATGTGTGTTTGGGGGGGGACTATTGTACATGTTTTTGGTGGTAGGGGAAACCGGAATACCCGGAGGAAACCTACGCAGACACAGGGAGAACATGCAAACACCACACAGAAAGGCCCTGCCCTGGATGGGAATCGAACCCAGGACCTTCTTGCTGTGAGGCAGGCGTGCTAACCACTTTGCCACATAAGTTTGACCTATAACCTATATCTCGTGAAACAAAGCATGTTAACAAGCCTTGTCTTGCAGTGAGGGTTGGAAGAAGTGACGGCAGTAACAGTGGAGAGCTGCCTAACTCACTCGTATTTGCAGCCCTGGAAACCCCACACTAGCTCTGTTTGTTGTAGCTTCATGAATCTTCACAAAGTTTACATGTTGGAAACAAAGGGTAAATGCAAACCTCAGAGGCACAAAATGTGAGGCACATAAATGAGTGTACTGCTCAGGTATGCTTTACTGAAGCAGACTTTAAATGAGAGCCTGAAACCATAACTAAAAATGACACTTTATCATCCAAATGTGACACACTATCACCACATTTATAAATCTGTATCAATGTTTGCCACTGCTGTGAAAGATCTATAGCATCTAAAGACAGGCCTTTGAACATGTTCATTTGTAGTATGTGCTAAATATGACTCTAGAGTCTAAGCAACGGCAAAAAACTATAAAATACTATTTAACTAACGCGTTCTAATGAATGTATATCTCCAGATGTAGGTCAGTCGTAAAGAGTCATAAAATGGAAGATGTGCACACAAAGGCCTTCAGGCAGCTGGAGGACAATGGAAGAAAGAAATCAAGAGAGGGGAATCAGGCCTAGTGACTCATGCTTGTGTGCTCGCCCTCAGGGAGTGTGGCATACCATCACTTTATATAGCAATGTCTAATTAAAGAGGACAAGAGGAAAAGTGAAGCCGTGCAGAGAGCTGGTTTCCCTGAATATTACGCTGTGTATGACCATCACACTCTTAGGTCAGGCCACTAACATGAGAGCAGAACTGTGCAGACTAATATTATCCACATCACACAAGACCAGGGCCTTATCCATCCATTCATAGAGTAGCAAAAAAAAGTCTAAAAATAATTACTTTATTGAATACACTCATTCAACATTCAAAATGGTGGTGGAATAAGTAAGTGACCCCTTATAATTAATAACTGGTTAACCCCCAACTGGGTTGTTGTCCTGTTGCATCACCACCTTCTACAGTTTCAGCTGACGTACAGACATCCTCACATTATCCTGAAAAATTGTCTGATATACTTTGAAATCCATCTTTCCCTCAATGATTGCAGATGTAGCGCTGTGTGTTTTTTCCAAATTTTTTCCAAACTGCCAATACTGCAGTGGAGTGTCAATGTGCTCTTTTGCAAACTTCAGGCGCGCAGCAATGTTCTTTTTAGTAAGTAGTGGCTTCCTTTGTGGTGTCCTGCTGTGGATAACCTGCTTGTTCAGTGTTGAACGTATTGTAGACTCATGAACAGAGATGTTGGCAAGTTCCAATGATGCCTTCAAATCGTTGGATGTCATTCGGGGTTGTTTCTTTACTTCATTGATGAGTCTTTGTTGTGCTCTTGGTGTTATTTTGACTGGGCGCCCACTTCTTGGTAGAGTAGCAACAGTCCCGAAGCGTCTTCATTTGTAGATTGTTTACTGTAGTCTGGTGTATTTCAAAAGTCTTTGAAATAACTTTGTGACCCGTTCCAAGCTTTATGTAAAGCAACAATTCTTGGTCGTAGCTCCTTTGAAAGCTCACATAAGCATGTTCTTCTTGTGCAGAGAAAACTCCAAAGGTTTGAGGGGTTTTTTTATTAGTTGAAGTAGCTGTAGTCCACACCTCCAAACATATTATCTTATTAAGACTCCAGGTGTCCTTAAACCTGACTCCAATTAGCTTTTTTGAAGTCAATAACTCAAGGCTTCACATACTTTTTTCACAAGCACTATGAGGTTTTCTGGTTGTTCTCAATAAAAACATGAAAGATCAGAATTTTTTGGTGTAATTATTAGTGCTGGGCAACGATTAAAGCGATTAATTGCGATTAATCGCACAATGTTCTGTGATTTATTGTGATTAATCGCATTATACATAAAATTCAATAATGAATTCAAAATTAGTGTATTTATTTTGAAAGTACTGCTATGTGAACAAAAGTGCAATAACATTTGATTTGCAAACATTTTAAACAAATAAGGTGCTTTTTACAGCATTTAAAAGTTAGTAGCACTTAAAATATTTCTTGTAATTCTCCACTTAAACATTAATGTAATCAAATTAAATATTAAACCAAAAATATTTGCCACTGCCAGGGCATTTATATTTTGTTTAGTTTGTTATAGAAAAACAAGTTATGTTAAGAGCCTTGATCATAACATTATAACAGGCCGGGCAACAATATAAATGTCTCTTTTGTATTTACATTACAGTCAGAGCATGTGACTGTTCATCAATATAATGCACTGTAACACCGAGGTAATTATAGTTACCTAGCTATGTCCAGTAGTCTCCGGTGAGGGCCCACCCCCAAATGCTCTCATTGGTTGAGATGCGTGATGACTTTCAAAATGATAATAATTTTTAAAATTACGTTAACGCGCAATAAAATAATTGTCAGTGTTAATTTATTAAAGCCAGAGGAGACACTCACCCTGGCCCCGATGGCTGCACAGAAACTCCTCTACACTGTTGAACTGGGGTCCTCGGTCTGAGACTACATCCAGAGGGATCCCGTGGACTCGGAAGACGTGTTGGATCAACAAGTCAGCCATTTCCTGAGCTGTGGGGAGGTTGGACAGGACAACAAAATGGACAGATTTGGAGAACCTGTCACCTATAGTGAGAATAATTGAGTTACCGTGGGACACTGGTAATCCAGAGACAAAGTCGAGGGCAATGTGGGACCAAGACCAACCCGGGACAGGTAGAGGACGCAAGTGACCCACCAAAGGTTGATTGGAGGACTTGCTCAGACAGCACAAGTGGCGACGTACTCCTGGGTGTCCTTGGCCATGGTCTGCCACCAGAAATGGTGACGGAGGAAGATGAGGGTCCGGCCAACCCCAGGATGGCAGGCACAGTCGTACGGCCGATAAAGGGGTAAGGACAGGGCACATTCCTTGCTGAATACCTCCCCCAGATCATGGTACTCGTGGGGCGCAGTAGACAGGTCAGGGGGCTTCAAAAGGGGAGGTAAGGATCTAGCTGGAGGAAGAGCAGACTGCGGACAAACAAAGGCAAAAAGAGCTTCAACTCACAGCCCTCCTATTGCCCAGTCAAGATGTGTATTGTGTTGACTCAAAAATGGATAGCCCAGAATGAGTGGAGAAAGTGGAAACTAATCTCCTCCTTGTGGTTATCAGAAAGCATGAGAGTGGGAGGAACTGTGCGGTTTTGCCAGCAATCTGCCATCCAAGGTGTTGGTGACCAGGGGGGGCACTCAGGGGTTCAACCTTGAACCCAGCTTGGCGAGGAAAGTCAAGGTCCATGAAATTCTCATCTGTCCCAGGGTCAATCAACGCCTTCAGGGACAGGGACAAATCCTTGGAGCAGATGGAAGCTGGGAGAAGCATCCGGTCAGAAGGGGCCGGAGGAGTGGTAGAGTGGCTCACCAGTGCCCCACTTGTCACTGGTGAGCCCACCTGGTCGCAGAAGATACATTCACCAGCTTTTAATCTACAAAGTCATTCGGCAGGAGTAAGCCTGGCACAAAGCCCTGCATCGGCTAGTCGACAGCTGGGGTCCGAGCTGGCAGAGCAGAGGTGGCAAGAGTAGCTGATGCCAAAACAGGGCCTCCAGGACTCGCGGGAGAAGAACGCGGGCGAGGTCTTGGTGTGATGAGATGGAAGTGAGTGTCCCTGTAACTGCGGCGCTCATGAAGGCAGTGGTCCAGCCGGATTGCAGTGGAGAATACAGAGTCATCTGCATCTGACTGACCAAGGAGCATTGCAGGAGGACAGGTGTGCCATCCAGAACCGGGAGGAGACAAACACAGAAGGGAAGGGAAAACACAGGGAGAACATAGTGACAACAAAAAACAGGAATGGATCCTGCAGTCTCTGCTGCTCCCACTTGATCCATCAAACAGACATCGCCATTTGCCACCTTAGATGTAAACAGTTCTCCTGTTCACTCACTCCCAGGTTGGTTCTCCTCTCTAAACTCAAGAATCAACTAATTTTACTGGAAAGGACCAAAAGAAAACTACACACTACACTACCCTAGCAATAGGGTGGACTCAAAGGCCCAAACTTTTACAATTACTTTCTCTCCTATCAGGTAATGGTATTTCTGTCATTGGACCGACAACCTCCTTCATCCCACTCTCCCCATCCACGTCATCTCGTTTCTATGTTGCATAGAAATTAAAATAAACTGAAATTTGAATCTGAATCTTTGGCCCTATAGGTGACCTCACTTCAAATTCCCAAGCACAGACAAATTCATCTCAATTTCACTAATGAAAAAATAAATGCTGTTGAACAAAACAAAAATCTCAATAAATCACTGGCTACACCTTCTTATGGATCACTCAACCCTGGCAAAACTGCAGATCCAGGTTACAACAAAATATGGTGAAAATCTTTTGGTTCTTGGAGAACTGATACCGCCTATTCTTACTCCCATGACTGAAAAACAAAAGTATGTGTAGATATGTTGTGTTTTTTTGTTGTGTTTTTTGTTTGTGTGTTATGTTTGCACTGTGTGAAGGTTGGTACTGTTCAGAACCTCTACCTGTCTTTTGATGCTGTTCAGCAACTCATCTGATCTGTCTCACTGGAGTAAAGGTCTTGTATTCTCCCACATTCACAGCCTTCATGTCATGTCCTCTGTAGCACTGCTACAGAAGGTAGTGTTAATTAGAACCATAAAAAAGAACTGGAACTGGAATGAGACCTCTTCCTGTTGGCAGTTGGCAGTGGCAACTTGTATCAGGAGAACAAGAAGCGTGCCTTCTGCTGATGGGGTGTAGCTAATTTGAAGTCTTAAGGGACTGTTGATTTAGTGGACACTTCACTCAACACATGACCTGTCTGTTCTCTGTTTGTGAGACCACATCTTTTGTTCATTTATTTCTGTGAGTCACCCTCAAATGGGCAAAGGGGTAGTTGTGGTTCTCTACTTATCTCTGGGCTTTTTCTAAATAGGGCTTATTTTAATTGAATTTGAATTGCATTGAATCTCACAGTGAAACCACAACTGTGTCCTTGTTTTCCTGCGCATACTTTCAATTGACAACACAAATGAATGAGGATTCCCTTTTTCCTGGGCAATCCTCAAATATTTGTAATGGAATGCACGTGGTGTATGCCTCTGAAACTGGGTGGACAGACACACACACGGCTATCCCACAAAAGCAGGACTTTAGGGCGGCACAGTGGGAACAGGAAAAAGAATGGAGAGGAGTGATCATAGAATATAAGAATATATTTTAATTACACTTGTGTGTACGCTCATATAAACTCAGTTGGGCATCAAAAGAAAACTACTGCCAGAAAAGCCTTCCATGACCACACAAAATAATACTTTTTTAGATAGTTGAAGGGCCCTTATGACAGAATCCACAAACATGTCTTTATTATTCTTAATGGGTTAGACAACACTGTGTCATTATTAGGATAAATTAAAGAAAAATAAAGAATTAATGCAGCAATGGTTAAAGCATTTTTCTCATTTTCCTGCAGAGGAAAAAGGGGCACACACATTGTGGGTGGTAGAGCTGTTAGAGGGAGAGAAGAAATGCAAAAGCACTGTGAAAACATCTGAAGGCTTTTCCACCAGCCATGACTCATGCATGCAGAAAAAAAATGTAATTCTGGTTACAGAAATCCACATACTTTACTCACCAGTTTTGTTTCCACAGCAACACAAACATGTACACATCAAGTAACAGAGAGAGATAAGGGGACTGTATCTCATTTTGTGGTAAAAGAAATCATGAGACATTGCTCTGAGGGAGTCACAAAACTGTTTTGCAACTCTTTTCCTTCCTTTACCTCCCATTTTGTAATTAAAGTGAAAGGCAAATGTATCTTTCAGCAGGAGCTCAAAGCAAATCTGTCCAAGAAACTTAAGACACACACACACCCATTACATTCCTCATTCTTGTATTTTCCATGGCTCTAAGTGCACCTTCCTGTAGCCGTGTTGAGAACAATGTCCCATTAAATTAGGAGGGTCAGGAAGTCAACCAAGGTGAATGGCTCAACTTCCCCAAACATTTTTCCATGCACACACACTATTCAACCTCAAGCTCTGCTTTTTTGGACCTTACTGTACAGTCACATAAGATTACCTCTGAGCTTACAGACCCTTACAGACAGTGAACAATATACTTCTCTTTCTCCAAGTTCTCCAAGTCCACCTGAACATCTATATCAAATGTTTATTCTGTGTCTTTCTGTTTTCCCTGTAAGACAAAGGCTAACATAAGCAAATTTTATTTCATTTATTTATTTGAGCAATAGTGACATCTAACAAAGGCAATAAAGAACATTCGATCTATGCAACAAAGTAAATTTACCTTACATTAGCAACATAAATCAATCAAGTTACATCTCTTGTTGACTTTGAAAGACCTCTCAGTCACAGACAGGGCTGGCTGTTTAGTCAGAAAGTGGCTGTTTAGGCCCTGAAGACTTTTTTTAAAGTGCACATTTGTTGAAAGTCCACTACTAGAGGATGTGTAGGTCTGTGAATAAGACATTTATGTAAATTTTACACTGTGTAAATGATTTTGCAATTGATTAAGATTTCCCTATAGCAGCAGAAACGGAAAGATCTGTCATCCAAGGTCAAGTTCAGACACTGTAATACAATAGCTTCATAAAGTCCTCATCAGACTTTAGCTGAACACAATAGACACAATGACACCACTGGCTACATCATCAGACGGTCTTCCTGCAGTGTAGACGGTGTTCCAAGGCTCAAGTATCATCCCACTGTTATTTAAATGCTTCCATTACACACTTCCCCTCTTCCGGTGGGTCATTGTCCCAGCCCCTGTGGGTTCCTGTTTTGCATGTACAGACAAAGCAGTAGGAGAGCAGAAATTGTTGTCCCTCATGCTAACTTTCAGTGCCTAATTGGTCAGGCATTTTCCTTTCATTGACAATCTGGAGTATTGTATTTAGAAGGTAAAGGGGACACAAAAGAGAATGGGAAAAGGCTCCCATGAATGGAATGCAAAGGTTAAAAGTGTTGGGAATATCAGGGCCAGGGGAAGGTCAATGATCAGGGCCCAATCTGAAGAGATGAATTAACTCCAAAACTGTGTGGAGTGTGACTTGTGACCAGGGCCGGATTGGGACTCATTTTCAGCCCTGGAGTTTCATGCCTTAGACCGGCCCACTTTAGTTCCCAACTGACTATATTAAAATAATAAAATTAAAACCTAAGAATATAAGTCTGCAATAGGCACATTGTTTTCTACAGTATTTTTGTTTACAGTCCAAATATCTTTAAAAAAAAACTTACATCAAGATTTAGTGAACAAGTATGAATAAACACTTTAAAATTGAGTAATTTCTTTGCTTAAAACAAGTTACATTATCTGCCAATGGGGTAAGAAAAATAATTGTTTTAGTTTTAGCTTTTAAGCAACAAAAAACAAAAATCATAAGTTAATTTCTCATGCCATTTAACTTCTAAATGTATCTTGAATCAAGAATATTTAGATATTTGAACTGGAAACAAGTAAGAAAATGATTTTCATTGAGCAGGGCTCTTCATTACTATTATTTCTTCTGAATGACAATCCTACCTGCCCATTCTGGTGTGATGGGCTCATGACTGGAGCTTGGGGACGTTTCTGGGCCTCGCTCTTCACTGTTGGCAGCAAATGGTACTAGAGGCGGCTGCTGCTGAAGAGCTACAAGAAAAACTTTGATACATGAACGGTGGTTTACATACGACGTTGTTCCTAACTACCTTAACGTTACTTACCCGCCTCGTCGTCTTCGTTTGTTTTGTTGAGAAAATATGTGCTCAGCTTTGAACATTTGGGCGCGTCAGTTTCCAAAGCTTTTTTTTTTTTTTTTTTTAAGATTCTGGCCTTTTCAGCGCCGCCTTGCGCTTTCTGTTATCAATTTTTTTATGCGACTTTTTTTTTTTATTTTGAGCAACTTGCAAGGGGCCGTGTCAGGGGGCGGGGCCAGGGGGTCAAAACGTCATCATTGTCTTGCAGGCTGCACTCTGCGAGAAAATATTAAATAAAAGAGTGGGACTGCGGTAAAATAATAAATAAAAAGAGTGCAGCTGCGGTAAAAAAAAAAAAAAATTCAACCCAGTCCCATGACAACAACGGCCCTAGCGGCCAAACAAACGTACCGGCCCACCGGGAATTTTCCCGGTGCTCCCGATTAGCCAATCCGGGCCTGCTTGTGACATATGTAGATTTTCTAAAATATCCATTTTTTTTGCTATATTATGTTCTGAAAATAAATAAGCAGTTAGCAGTTGTACCCTGCCAGCTTGTGATGAGTCAGAGCCAAATAAAATCCTTTTAACATGGCTTTTTTCTGTGTCTTCTACAGGATGATGTGAAGATACCCTCCAGACTCAGCATCTCCAAAACCATGAAGGTCTCAGAGTCTGCATCAGCCAGCAGGGGGGGCAGCCTGCTGGAGCTGAAAGAGGCTGTGGAGGAGCCAGGAGATGAGGCCGGACACAGTCAGGATAAGCCCCACATCGACCTGTCCTCGGACGAGGAGGCCGTAGATGCTGAAGAGATGCTGGAGGAGACTCGGGCAGAACGCATTAAAAGAAGCAGCCTGCAGCGTGTGCAAACACTTAAGACTGTCTTTTCCAAAGAGAAGATGGACAAGACCAGAGCAAAGACCAAAGAAAACCTGGAAAAAACCAAGCAGAAAACTAAAGAAAACATAGAGAAAACCAAGCAAAAAACCAAGCAAAATTTTGAGAATACTAAGCAAAAAACTAAAGAGAACATAGAGAAGACCAGACAGAAGACAAAAGAGAATTTAGAAAAAACACGTCACAACATTGAGAAAAAGATGGGCAAGCTTGGGACACGCATGTCTGTCAACCCTGAGCGTAAGCAAAAGATTCAGACGTCCCGGGACAAAATGAAGAAATCCTTCACTCCAGACCACGTGGTTTACGCCCGCTCCAAGACTGCCGTTTACAAGGTTCCCCCCTTCACCTTCCATGTCAAGAAGTTCCGTGAGGGAGCAGTGGAAGTGGTCCATGGCACTGAGATGGTAGAGGTGTCCCAGGATGGAGAACCCTTCAGTGGGGTGGATGCAGAGGTGCAGGAGGGAGCAGTGGAGGTGGAGATGGAGATGCTGAATGGAGAAGGAGACATAGAGGAGGCTGAAGAGCCTGAAGAACCTGAAGAGCCTGAGGAAGAGGACAGCCATGAAAACCTGCAGAAAGACGAGGACAGAGACAGTGATTAACCTTGTGTCAGTTCACTGAGACCAAAATTCAACTGCCCTGAGGTCCTTTTGTAAAGACTGAATACCTGTGTTTTTGATTATTTCCACTTGAAATTATTTTTTTCAGGACAGGACATTGTGAAAGCACTGAGTTTAACAAGCTAATGATAAATAATTTTTTTCAGGTGATATTTTTAGGTCATATTCTTTAATTAGTCAAAGCTCCAATACTTTACATACTTTAAAGCAGATTCAGATACAGCAGATTTCCATATTCACATGAAAAGTGCTTATGTGATTACATTATTAACATAAAGTGTGTTGAAAAGGATCAGGACTCTTCTTTGAATTTTATTTTTATTATAATTTTTTTTTTACATGTAAAACCGTACACGGTCTCTATAAAGCAGATTTTTAGGGTTAACATAATGTCTTATAAAAAAAGAAAACTTGAAAAGGGTTGTAAAACCATTTGGAGTTCAGTGAGAAAGATTAAAGAAATACAAAACAACCAAGAGCTACATTTAATAAAGACCCCTTTAGATTAGGTAGACATTTACAAAATGTGTCTTTTTTCCAGAATTTAAGCCAGTTATTTTTTAGTGTTTTTAGTAAATCTTTAGTAGTCCATTTATGACTGCTGGAAGAAACATAATACCATAACATTGGGATGCAGTGACACTGGGATTTACCGGAGGAACTATAGTCCTCTGTCACTTTATAATCCCATTATTGTTGGCTGTTGAGTTAGGTTTTATTTGCTTTGAAAACACAGTGTGTTCCAAAGGTACAAAAGCACCTCAGGAAGTGTTTGGAGATACAGGCTTGTGAAGAAAGTGAAAGAAGAACATGACATAAAAGAAAACAAAAAGTCTGGAAAAATAGTAGGCAGTGTAATAGATAGTAACTATCATCGAATGAAACGAAAATTTAGATCACTTCAGGAATTCCACAGGCAGTCTTTTTATTAAACACACACACATACGTTAATATACAGTCTGCTCACATGTTTCTCGTCTTCAGAATGTTTCCACAACTTGAGATATTTCAGTTTAAAGCTCGTTATTTAGAGTCTCATTTGTTGTAACATTCTTGTCTTTGGTCTCATGTTGCTTTCATGTTCACTTTCTTTAAAGAATAATGTTTATGTAAAAGTCTTCAGCTCATTAATGGGTATGTTAAAATTCACGAACTAATAATTATTGTGTCACATTGTTTCACACATATTCAGCGCAGCAGCCTCTTTTATGTGTCACTATACTAGTGTTACTATACTATGTGTTACTATATTAACTTCCATTCCCAAAAAGAGTGATCCTGGTGTAGTTAGACAATGACCTCTAGTGTCCAGTCTTGTCACCAAACATCCCTCAGCTCCAGCTGCTTTCTGTCCCTTTGCATTCATTTATCTATTTATCTGTTGTTTTAATGCTCACTTCAAGGTGTGGATTTAAAGGTATACATTTTTTTTTTAATTGGTGGCATATTCAACACTAATGGTAATGTTTGAGGGCTTTGCAGTAACACCTGAACAGCTTTTGGGCACAGAGTAGACACAGGTCAGCACACATGTAGAACTTGCAGTGGAATTGACCTCACTTGAATCACTGCCAAAGCAAATACATTTAGTATTAAGCAAAAAGTCTTTTGCATTTAAATGGCTGCACCTTTGCTTATTTTGCAAGTATTTACAACAAAATCAATGTAATAGCACAGTTTAAAATTTTGCATCTATCTGTAAGTGCAGTACTTTTCAAAGAGAAAACAATTCATTGTGTCACACTGTTTGTCTGTTTTGTACTTAACCACTAAATAAAAGCCATTTAGTTCACAATCATATTAATTTCCTCTCTCTCTCTCTGTGTGTGTGTGTGCACGTGTGTGTGTGTGTGTGTGTGTGTGCACGTGTACGTGTGTGTGTGCACGTGTACGTGTGTGTGCACGTGTGTGTGTGTGTGCACGTGTGTGTGTGTGCACGTGTGTGTGTGTGTGTGTGCACGTGTGTGTGTGTGTGTGTGTGCACGTGTGTGCACGTGTGTGTGTGTGTGTTTGTGTGTGTATGACTCAAAAAGAAGAAATTACTGTTAGACAAAGAGACATAAAACTAAAATAAATCAAATATAAAATACAAAAATAAATACATTTGTTAAACTAAAAAGTGTTACTTTACAATAGCGTATTAGGATTAAGACAGTCTACATAGGTTATAATTTATATGAATTACTGTTACGATTAGGCCTTCCTCAATTTAAATTAAAATTAAACTTTTTTTTAAAATTATATATATATATATATAAAGAAAACTGACAGTTTGAACTGTTGTAGTGTAAAGCGGAAACTGTTGGTGTACTTCCGCAGTTGACGCTGCTCCCTCAGAAGGAAGGGGCTAGCACTGACAATGTAGTTCTACTATCACCACTTCCCGCTGCATTCTCCCTTATAGTGTTGCTGTACGCTGTTCTACATTCTGCGCAAGACCTGCTCCGTGTGGCACATGTATGTTGAGTTAAGCGTTGACCAAATGCCTCAAGGTGTCTTGTCTTAGACCTTCGAGTACCGAGCTAGCTAGTGCACCACCTTTTCAAACAAGCTAACATAACATCTCTCTCTATACTTAGCTAACTGTTAACTACCTGCAGTTTGGAGTTGGATACTCGTACTATAAATTAAATCAAACATTAATAATATTACATCTATAGCTGATCAATTACGTTTCATTATTATGTTGTCTTTGACGGTGTTTTCCACGCAGTTTCAGAGAATCACGTCATTATGTAATTTGAGACCGTTGACACGTCTCGCTGCCTTTCTTTTCAGTCTTGTACTTTGCTTTTTAATGGAGTGTGGCATATAGTAACGTTATACTGTTGTGTTGTTACCCTGGCCACTATGTGCAGTGGCGCCATGGCTATGTGGATCCAAGCCCAGCAACTGCAAGGTGAAGCATTACACCAGATGCAAGCACTGTATGGGCAGCACTTTCCCATTGAGGTTCGACACTACCTGGCTCAGTGGGTTGAAAGCCAATCATGGTATTGACATCTTTTTGATTATTTTTGTTATTAATCTAACAGGCATTCATCAGCACGTTTTGGGCTGGTTTAAAGTGTGACTGTGTTTACAACAGGGATTCTGTAGAGTTGGACAATCCTGCAGAGGAAGCCAAAGCCAAGCGTTTGTTGGACAGTCTGGTGACAGAACTGCAAAAGAAAGCACAACTTCAGGGAGGAGAGGATGGCTTCCTACTCAAGATTAAGCTGGGCCACTATGCCAACCAACTCAAGGTATAGCCACGTAAATGGCCTCTTACATAGCTTGTCTTTGAATGTTTTACCAAAGACATGTTTTTGTCAAAGACATGTTGACAAGGGCATTAAATTCCTCACTAGCATTTTTTCTTCAAGGTATCTTAAACCGCAACAAGCAGTGGATACAAACAGAGACAGAGGATTAGGATAAAACATTAGTGAAGGATACTTCTTTTATAATGATTCACAAACACTTGAGCTTGTTTTCTTTTTTAAAACTTTTTTATATAAATTACATGCCTATTAGTAATAGACATAGGTTTGATATATTTTTAATTTTCTTTTTTGTTTGGAAGACCTATATGTATTACAAAACAGGAGATAGCAAAGGGGGTACAAACAGGAAAAGCTGATGTCTATTAGGGAGGAAGGAATTAAGGAAGAAGAGAAACAGATAAGGAGACAAAATATATATATATATTTTATATATATATATATATATATATATATATATAAATCTCAAATCAAATCAAATAAATAATGTCTGCAATCCAGTACCTATCTATCCCAAACCCACAACCAGCCAGGGTCTACCTCAATCCCTGGCCACCACACCTCTGTTTATATAATCCTTTGTTTTTGTTTTTCCTGACACTGTGTGAGATGCAGTAAAATAAGCATTATTATTAACCTATTGCTTTTGTGATTATACTTTTTTTTTTATGATTATTTGCCTACACTTGTGTATTGCATTAAATAAAATAAATAAATGAATAAAACCCTGTAGAGTATTGTGGCATTAGCAGCCCAGGGAGGTAGACCCCGGGTGAAGTAGTGGTAGACGAGGCCAGTTCAAACAGAGAAAGGGGATTAAAAAATATATTAATAATTTCATTATAATAATAAAAAGGGTAGAGAGAAAGAGGGAAAAGGGAAGGAAAAAAAAATAACAGAAGGAAGGGAGCACTTGAGCTCTTAATAAAAACTTTTATTGTTCTCAAACCAGACTCCTGTACCTGAGCCCTTCTCTCACTCCTCAATCCTATCTTTTCATTCTCCCTCACCAGAACATCTGGGGCCTCATGAACAAAGGATTGTGCAGTTTTCATACTGAAAGATGGTGTATGCCCAAAACATGGAAAATCTGTACAGCCAGAAATTTTCAGATGTATCAATCCGTGCGCACACTCTCCTGCTTTATAAAATGTGTGCATGTAAGTCCGTGTCATGTCACGCCCTCTCCACACCTCTACTCAACCAAAGAAGGGCAATGCAAATGCGTTTGTGAATCAATTTTGTCTAAACATGAGCAGCTGATAAGAGGGTTTTTTACCAAAAACCTGAAAGTGAGCGGGAGCACGAGCCGTTCCACGCAGCATTACCACCTGTGGATGTGTTTTACAGTGAAAGCTGCTCCTCAGACCATAGATTGTAAATAAACAAATAAACATGGATGTCGTCTGCCCAGTGCTCCAATATTGGCATTACCACAGGGCAATAAAATAAAACGATTTTGATATCTTGAAGATAAAAAAACTGCTAAAAAAAATGAGGCTGTGTTTTTTTTTAATCTTTTTAATTAAAACATAACAAGTCAAGAATAGGACAATAGGGCTTTTTCACATAAACACAAACGTCTCTTAGATAGTTTGTATCCTACTTTCGTTGTTGTTCAATTAGAGCTGGTAGTTTAAACTGTGAGGGTTTTGCTTTTGTTGCAAGTTAGGTCTTTTCTTTTATCCTTTTTCTTTTCAGATCTAATTAATCTTAGAACCTAAATAAATTTTGACACTACAAAAATGTTCTAATACTTATCTGGAGTTGACATGAATTAACATTAAAAAATACTTTTTTAGACTTTATCTTAGTTTGAAGCTAATTTCTGCATTTAATAATTATCTATTATCATAGATTTATACATAATGAAATGTACTGTTCATTGTTAATGTTAGTAAATTACAAAAACATTTAAATAATTAATAGATTTTGTAGGATATAAAATGTGTAATAGGCTGGTTTAAGAGATAGATCAATCGGGGCACCACCTGAACTTGGATTCTTGCAGTTGGCCCAGGAACAACTGTGTTAATAGCCTATTTAACCTTAGTCTCATAATCTGAAGGAAGTGAACCCTTGACCTATTGTAGAAACCCTTAAAAATAAATGACCAAACACCCTTACTATGGAGTAAGATTAAATTATTTTTTGACTATAATAAATTATTATTTAGGGATAATTATTGGGGAATAATAATAACACATACACAATCTTAAAGATCTAATGCAGCGTGTCACATATGATTACTCAAATGGAGGAGAATGGAATATCAGTTTTAGGCTTAACTAATCGAAACGAAACAGGATTTGTTATGGGACTGTAGATGAAATTAACGATATAGGATATGGTCAGAGATACTTTAATATCTAGACATGAACTTTGTGGTGTACAATGTGCTCTCACTTTGTGACGCTGGGGCACAGGCAAGGATTAGGGTCGGGATCCAATTCTGCTCTTGCGAGGAAGGACCGACTTCTGGTTTCGAGTAAGCGCTCAGATCCCCTGGGTCCAAAGATTCTTGAACAGCTCAGAACAGCTGTTGGAACCACGTGGCGTTCCTGGGTCAGTCCCAACAGCCTGTTATGAGATGGTTCTCCAAACCTACAGACGGTATTGATGAATGAAAAAACGGGTCTTATTTTGAATCAAGACAGTTTGGGCATCCGTCTTATTAGATGAAAACTCAAAGTCTTCAATAGCGAATGTCCTTGAAGTAAGGCTCAAGCGCCGTCTGGTCACAACGTGCTGGCTGGGGTTGGAGTTTTAAGAAAAATCCACTTCAACAACGCTGGTTGTAGGTTCAATTTAAATTAGCTATAAGCTTATGAAGTTTATTGATAAGTTCACACAGGCTGAACATGCAAACTAGGGATGGGCGTTTTCCGCAAATATCACATTCGAATATTTGAGCTCACAAAAAATGAATATTCGAATATTCGTTTATTTAAATTAAGTTTAATGAGACAAACGTTATTTTTCAGTAACATTTATTGTTTCCGTCATTTTTGAACAAGCTTATACACAATAAGCTTAAACATTACGCTACATCGTGTTTTGTAGCTGAAAACCTTTAACAATGTGTGCAAACAAACAAAAAGTACAGAGCAAAAGCAAAAAAAAAAAAAAGTGATGTACCCTCGGCTCGCTTGGGGGTACATCTCCGCCTACATGAAGTCGCGAACGTGGTGATGGGCAGCTGTGTGTCTTCATTACTAGGTTCGTCAATTATTATATTTCGGTGTTTGCACTTAAGATGATTCCGCATTTTAGAGGTGCTGTTGTGGTAACTCAGTTTCGCTTGACAGATTTTGCACACTACGTGATGATCATTTTGATCAAAGTATTTCCAAACTTCGCTACGCTTAGATGCAGAGGACGCCATTTTGTCATCAAACACAATCAACTGGTTTCCACTGCACGCTCCACAGCGCCACCCAATGCATATAGGCCTAAGGGTTATTGTTAGTTGTAGTTTGCGTGCTCAGGTTTTATTGTGGATTTTTTTTTTTTTTTTTTTTTACGGCAAGCAAAAATATAGCGATATTCGAATAGCATTTTTTTTTATCGAATAATTACAGCAGACCGAATATTCGAATGTTCGACTATCCGTGCACACCCCTAATGCAAACATCATTGAAATCATTGAAAGTGAAAACAAAACTCGTTGGTTGTGAGCACCAGTTTGTAGCATTGCTTGCTCATTGGCTTGGAAGTGTCTTTGTTTCTGTGCTCATCTGCCTCAAATCTAAAATAGTTCCAGATAGAACTCCTGCTCTGCTTTTTGTCAGTCAATGCATGTCGAGGTGTTCGCACACAGCATCTTTTCAAAACCAACGCTATTTACCAGGAAGCAAGCTGCACTGCGATCACGTCAGTGAGAGCGCAGCTGGAGTCACTTTACCGTTTTTTTCAAAATAAGAGTATCATAACCACTTCAGAAATTGTAGTAACGATATACCAATATATATACCAATATTTTTGAGAACACTAGAACAGACTGTAGATGTGCAGTAGAACAGACTGTAGATGTGCAGTAGAATACTGTAGATGTGCAGTAGAACAGACTGTAGATGTGCAGTAGAACAGACTGTAGATGTGCAGTAGAACAGACTGTAGATGTGCAGTAGAACACACTGTAGATGTGCAGTAGAACACACTGTAGATGTGCAGTAGAACAGACTGTAGATGTGCAGTAGAACACACTGTAGATGTGCAGTAGAACAGACTGTAGATGTGCAGTAGAACAGACTGTAGATGTGCAGTAGAACAGACTGTAGATGTGCAGTAGAACAGACTGTAGATGTGCAGTAGAACAGATTGTAGATGTGCACTAGAACAGACTGTAGATGTGCAGTAGAACAGACTGTAGATGTGCAGTAGAACAGACTGTAGATGTGCAGTAGAACAGATTGTAGATGTGCACTAGAACAGACTGTAGATGTGCAGTAGAACAGACTGTAGATGTGCAGTAGAACAGACTGTAGATGTGCAGTAGAACAGACTGTAGATGTGCAGTAGAACAGATTGTAGATGTGCAGTAGAACAGACTGTAGATGTGCAGTAGAACAGACTGTAGATGTGCAGTTAGGGGTGTGCCGGTTTCAGAATTGGTGATGACGGTTATGACGTGAGTCAAATGTGACGGTTCATAACATAACCGTTGGGGGCATTAGTTTGAATAAACGAGCAGACACTGATTAGCTACTTGCTCTACGTTTATTTAAAATTAACAGCAAGACAACTAGCAGTGAATGTGCTTATTAAATGAATCACACACAGTGAACAAATCCTTAACAAAAAAAACAAAACTTTGCAATGAACATGCTTTGTTTTTAATAAATCACACACAGTAAACAAAACCAAGTTCCGTGACAGGAACACCAACATGTTCACTTTACTCGGTTTTAGTGACGATCTGACAGGGGTAGCTATGTTCCCTGCAGTGCTAAAAACTCGCTCTGATGCTGTACTTGTAGCACAAATACACATGTATTTACGTGCCAATTTTGCTAAGAGCGGATAGCGTGTTTCATTGTCTCGCCACCATGCTAGTGGATCTGCCGTAGAGTCAATTGGTTGTTCTTGGAGATAGCGGGTTAACTCCGTGTCAGCGCGCGCTCTGGTCGGTAAAGGGGCAGAGATTTCAGACCTCCGTTTATTAAGGAGATCTCCAAGATTTCTCTTCTTGGGAGGGGGTGGTGCACAGACCTCTCCCGAATCATCTCCAGCAGCAGCAGCCTTCGAAGCACCACTAACTCCGCCTCCGTTTCCCTCCTCAGCTGATACAATTTCCCCCCAGAGTGCATCTTTTGTCTCCTCCAATCCATCCCCCCCATTTGCCTCTGTATCGTGAGTCAAGGAAAGATGACTTTCCCAAAAGCTCCTGAGTGGCTGGCACTGTATTTGTGCTAATGTATGAGGCATAGGCCTACGCTGAGTTTCATTTACGATGAGATGCGCTCTAGTTCACAGTGCAGTGCAAGTGAACGCGGCGCGCTGGCGCTTCCATGTCACAGTTATCATTGTCTGCTATATTTGCTTTTTATTTATTAAAATACATGCAATTGGTTGATGAAACATTTATTAAAATTAAGATAAAATTTGTACAAAACTAAATTCGTTTTAAAAGGTTTTCTACAAAGCAAAATTTAATGAAGTGGTAAATATCATGTCTGACAATTTACAAAACTTCATTAAGTGGTAAAAACCATGTCTCCTGATATATTGCGCATCTTATGATCCTATCTAAAAAATGAAAATAATTTTTGATAAAAAATGTTTGTGAAAAATATTTTAATGACACGGTTTTGGCGGTTATAGAGTTCTAATGACGGTGTTCAACTATAACCGCCGATCACACGGTTATATACTAACCGTCACACCCCTATGTGCAGTAGAACACTGTAGATGTGCAGTAGAATTAGATTAGATTAGATTAGATTCAACTTTATTGTCATTACACAAGTACAGGTACAAGGCAACGAAATGCAGTTTAGGTCTAACCAGAAGTGCAATAGCAGTAAAGTGCAGGATATATACAATGGTTGCATACGTGCAGGATATGGAGATGTACAGGATTTACAGGTAATATGTACAATGAATATAAATATACTAAATATACAGATGGTTATTACTATAAAAGGTGAGTGTGTGCCATAAATATAATTACAGGTGTCTCTTTTCTATAAACAGCATTTACAGGTGAATATGTACTCTACATGTAATGTAATACACATGCGTCGCGCCGCGCACACACATACACACACTCACTCACATACACACACACATACACACACTCACTCACTCACATACACACGCAAACATACACACATACACACAGGGGAATTAAACCGGGAGAGCTATACACACACTCACTCACATACACACACGAGCACACACAAATGCACACACTCACACACATGCACACACACACACATACACACATACTCACACATGCATACACTCACTCACATACACACACACTCACATACACACACACATACACACACACACACTCACATACACACACACACACACACACTCACATACAAACACACACACACACACACACACACACACACTCACACATACCCACATACTCACACATGCACACACTCACTCACATACACACCTCACACACATACACACACACTCACTCACATACATACACACATACACACACACTCACATACACACACTCACACACAAGCACACACACACACACACACACTCACACATACACACACTCACATACACACATACTCACACATGCACACACTCACTCACATACACACGTACACATACACACACTCACACACATACACTCACACACACTCACATACACACACTCACACACAAGCACACACACACACACTCACACATACACACACTCACATACACACACACTCACATACACACTCACTCACACACACACACACACAAACAAACATACACGCACACACACACACATACACATGTAATATACAGATGTCTCTAACTATAAACAGAATTTTACAGGTAGGTGTATACAATTGTATGTTAGCTTAAGGTAAGCAGTAGATTTGAGGTAGTGCAAACAGTAAAATGTAAACAGTTGGTACTGTAGAACGGTTGGTAGCAAAGGTGCAGTAGTGCAAGGGATGGTGGGATGATGGGATGAGAGGAGAGTCTGTGAGGGGAGTGGGATGGTGGGGGGGGGTAGAAGAGTCTATGAGGGTAGTGGGATGGTGGGGGTGAGAGGAGAGTCTGTGAGGGAGTGGTGGGGGTGAGAGAGAAGTCTGTGAGAGGTGTGGGTCAGCAAGGGTTAGAGTTCAGTAAAGAGACAGCTCTGGGGAAGAAACTGTTCTTTAGTCTGCTGGTTCTAGTCCGGAGGCTCCTGAATCGCCTGCCGGAGGGGAGGAGGGAGAACAGTCTGTGGGCTGGGTGAGAGGAGTCCTTAAGGATGCTGCGAGCTAGACGCGAGACAGCGTTTCCTCTGGATGTTTCCGATGGCAGGAAGTGGAGTCCCTGTGATGCGTTGGGCAGTTTTCACCACCCGCTGCAATGCCTTGCGCTCCGCGACAGAGCAGCACCCATACCATACTGTGACACAGTTCGTCAGGATGCTTTCTATCGCGCAGCGGTAGAAGTTCACCAGGATGGCCGAGGAGAGCTGGTTCTTCCTCAGTGTCCTCAGGAAGAAGAGGCGCTGGTGAGCCTTCTTGACCAGGCTGGAGGTGTTGGTTGTCCAGGTCATGTCAGCCGAGATGTGGGTCCCCAGGAACTTGAAGCTGGAGACACGCTCGACGTCCATTCCATTGATGTGGATGGTGTTGTGTGTGCCTCTAGACTCTTTCCTGAAGTCCACGATGAGCTCCTTCGCTTTTGGTGGTGTTGAGGAGCAGGTTATTTTCGTTGCACCATGTGGACAGGTGCTGGATCTCTTCCTGTAGGCAGTCTCATCGTTGTTGCTGATGAGACCAATCACTGTAGTGTCGTCTGCAAACTTGACGATGGCATTAGATCCAAACACAGGCTTGCAGTCGGAGGTGAAGAGGGAGTAGAGAAATGGGCTTAGCACACAGCCCTGTGGTACACCAGTGTTAAGTGTGATGGATGTGGAGCAGGTGGATCCAGATCGGACATTCTGGGGTCTGTTGGTCAGGAAGTCCAGAATCCAGTTGCAGAGTGAGGTATTGATGCCCAAGTCTTCAAGTTTGGCTATTAACTTGGTCGGGATGATAGTGTTGAATGCTGAGCTGAAGTCAACAAACAGCATACGTGCATAAGAGTTCTTATTGTCCAGGTGGGCGAGCACAGAGTGCAGTGCCATAGCAACTGCATCCTCTGTGCTCCTATTGCTGCGGTAAGCAAACTGATGCGGGTCCAATGTGGGTGGTATGGAGTCTTTTAGGTGTTCCAGGACCAGCCGCTCAAAGCACTTCATGATGATGGTTGTGAGTGCTACAGGGCGGTAGTCGTTGGGGCACCTTGGACTAGAGTGTTTTGGCACTGGCACAATGGAAGTGCATTTGAAGCATGTTGGTACAGCTGCTTGGGCAAGAGACAGGTTGAAAATGTCTGTAAAACCCCAGCGAGCTGCTCCGCACATGCCCTGAGAACACGACCAGGGATGTTGTCTGGTCCAGCAGCCTTGTGTGTGCTGATCCGGCTCAGTGCCTTGCAGACATCAGTGGATAAGAGTGTGATTGGAGGGTGGTCAACTGAGGGTTTGAGCTTGGTTGCAGTTTCTCTGTTGTCTCTTTCAAAGCGAGCATAAAAGTCATTTAGCTCATTCAGGAAGTTGACATCGGTGGCTGCAGGGGTGGAGTGGGTGGGTTTGTAGTCACTGATGGCCTGGATGCCCTGCCACATGCGTCGGGGGTCAGAGTTGGAGAAGTGTCCCTCTATCTTCAGCTTGTAGCAGTGCTTGGCCTTTTTGATGCCCCTCTTCAGGTTTGCTCTGGATGTGCTGTAGGCTTGTGCATCTCCTGATCTGAAGGCAGTATTGCGTGTCTTCAACAGGAGTCGCACTTACTTATTCATCCATGGCTTCTGATTTGGGTATGTGGTGATCTGTTTCTGGGTTGTAACACTGTCAATGGTGGTATTAATATAATCCAATACAGAGGAGGTGTAGCAGTCGATGTCTGTGTGAGCACCACTGGTGGCTTGGGAAGCAAACATACTCCAGTCTGTGTGTAGGAACTTTTCCTGGAGTGTGAAATCTACCCCCGCAGGCCACACCTTGATGGTCTTCACTGATGGCTTCACACGGTTGATGAGGGGTGAATATTTGGGAGTGAGGAACAAAGAGATGTGGTCTGATTGTCCCAGGTGGGGGAGAGGTGTCGCCACGTAAGCTCCAGCCATGTTTGTGTAGACATGGTCTAGGGTTTTGTTCCCTCTGGTGTGACAGGAAACATTCTGATGGAATTTGGGTAGCACAGTCTTTAGGTTGGAGTGATTAAAATCACCCGCAACAATAAACGCCGCTTCCGGGTGAATAGTCTGTTGTTTACTTATGGCTGCATAAAGTTCTTTCATAGCGAGCTTGGCATCAGCATCCGGGGAAAATAAGCTGCAGTTATAATGGTGGAGGTGAACTCCCGCGGCAGATAGAACGGTCTACATTTAACCATGAGAAACTCTAGGTTAGCTGAACAATGGCTCCCAACAACAGCAGAGTTTGTGCACCAAGCTTTGTTAATATAAATACACAATCCGCCTCCCTTGTCTTACCGGATCCATCTGTTGTTCTGTCCGCCGAGCATGTGATGTCCCGTGAGCTCAATAGCGGAGTCTGGTATTCGCTATTTAACCACGTCTCCCGTGAAGATAAGGACGTTAAAGTTCAGAAGTCTTTTGCTGTGTGTCATGTTGAGTCGAATCTCATCCATTTTGTTCACTAGCGAACGGACATTGGCGAGGAAGATACTGGGTAAAGAGAGCCGGTGAGGTGTTAGCTTTAGCCTAGCTCTAAGTCCTCCGCGTCTGCCCCGTCTTTGTTTACGTTCTCGACGCCGCTTGCGAGCACTTCCGCCCGGCCGGGAAGAATGAGCTGCCACGGGCGTCCTAGTGATTTCAGGAGGGAGTCGAAGGTTGTCCATAAAACCGTCGGAAAATTGCAAACCAATATCCAAAAGCTCACTCCGGGTGTACGATGTAAAGGCACAACTGTTCTGCCCAAACAGACCCGAGATAAGCAAGAGTAATACTGCAAAATTGCAGAAACTGGAGAGAGCCCGAGCCTCGCGATGTACTCGCGCCGCCATCTTGGATCTATCTGGTAGATGTGCAGTAGAACATTGTATATGTGCAGTAGAATACTGTAGATGTGCAGTAGAACAGACTGTAGATGTGCAGTAGAACAGACTGTAGATGTGCAGTAGAACAGACTGTAGATGTGCAGTAGAACAGACTGTAGATGTGCAGTAAAACATACTGTAGATGTGCAGTAGAACAGACTGTAGATGTGCAGTAGAACAGACTGTAGATGTGCAGTAGAACAGACTGTAGATGTGCAGTAGAACAGACTGTAGATGTGCAGTAGAACACAATGTAGATGTGCAGGAGAACAGACTGTAGATGTGCAGTAGAACACTGTAGATGTGCAGTGGAACAGACTGTAGATGTGCAGTAGAACAGACTGTAGATGTGCAGTAGAACAGACTGTAGATGTGCAGTAGAACAGACTGTAGATGTGCAGGAGAACAGACTGTAGATGTGGAGTAGAACAGACTGTAGATGTGCAGGAGAACAGACTGTAGATGTGCAGTAGAACAGACTGTAGATGTGCAGTAGAACAGACTGTAGATGTGCAGGAGAACAGACTGTAGATGTGCAGTAGAACACTGTAGATGTGCAGTAGAACAGACTGTAGAAGTGCAGTAGAACAGACTGTAGAAGTGCAGTAGAACAGACTGTAGATGTGCAGGAGAACAGACTGTAGATGTGCAGTAGAACAGACTGTAGATGTGCAGTAGAACAGACTGTAGATGTGCAGTAGAACAGACTGTAGATGTGCAGTAGAACAGACTGTAGATGTGCAGTAGAACAGACTGTAGATGTGCAGTAGAACAGACTGTAGATGTGCAGTAGAACAGACTGTAGATGTGCAGTAGAACACTGTAGATGTGCAGTAGAACAGACTGTAGATGTGCAGGAGAACAGACTGTAGATGTGCAGGAGAACAGACTGTAGATGTGCAGGAGAACAGACTGTAGATGTGCAGTAGAACAGACTGTAGATGTGCAGTAGAACAGACTGTAGATGTGCAGTAGATGTGCAGTAGAACAGACTGTAGATGTGCAGTAGAACACTGTAGATGTGCAGTAAAACATACTGTAGATGTGCAGTAGAACAGACTGTAGATGTGCAGTAGAACAGACTGTAGATGTGCAGTAGAACAGACTGTAGATGTGCAGTAGAACAGACTGTAGATGTGCAATAGAACAGACTGTAGATGTGCAGTAGAACAGACTGTAGATGTGCAGTAGAACAGACTGTAGATGTGCAGTAGAACATTGTAGATGTGCAGTAGAACACTGTAGATGTGCAGTAGAACAGACTGTAGATGTGCAGTAGAACAGACTGTAGATGTGCAGTAGAACACTGTAGATGTGCAGTAGAACACTGTAGATGTGCAGTAGAACAGACTGTAGATGTGCAGTAGAACAGACTGTAGATGTGCAGTAGAACAGACTGTAGATGTGCAGTAGAACAGACTGTAGATGTGCAGTAGAACAGACTGTAGATGTGCAGTAGAACAGACTGTAGATGTGCAGTAGAACATTGTAGATGTGCAGTAGAACACTGTAGATGTGCAGTAGAACAGACTGTAGATGTGCAGTAGAACAGACTGTAGATGTGCAGTAGAACAGACTGTAGAAGTGCAGTAGAACAGACTGTAGATGTGCAGTAGATGTGCAGTAGAACACTGTAGATGTGCAGTAGAACACTGTAGATGTGCAGTAGAACAGACTGTAGATGTGCAGTAGATGTGCAGTAGAACACTGTAGATGTGCAGTAGAACACTGTAGATGTGCAGTAGAACAGACTGTAGATGTGCAGTAGAACAGACTGTAGATGTGCAATAGAACAGACTGTAGATGTGCAGTAGAACACTGTAGATGTGCAGAAGAACAGACTGTAGATGTGCAGTAGAACAGACTGTAGATGTGCAGTAGAACAGACTGTAGATGTGCAGTAGAACACTGTATATGTGCAGTAGAACAGACTG
The DNA here is from genome assembly GCA_024416835.2 of Perccottus glenii. Taxonomy (NCBI): domain Eukaryota; kingdom Metazoa; phylum Chordata; class Actinopteri; order Gobiiformes; family Odontobutidae; genus Perccottus; species Perccottus glenii. The sequence goes on along the minus strand of CM044566.2, from coordinate 2,359,731 downwards.
TAGATGTGCAGTAGAACAGACTGTAGATGGGCAGTAGAACACTGTATATGTGCAGTAGAACAGACTGTAGATGTGCAGTAGAACACTGTAGATGTGCAGTAGAACACTGTAGATGTGCAGTAGAACAGACTGTAGATGTGCAGTAGAACAGACTGTAGATGTGCAGTAGAACAGACTGTAGATGTGCAGTAGAACAGACTGTAGATGTGCAGTAGAACACTGTAGATGTGCAGTAGAACAGACTGTAGATGTGCAGTAGAGCACTGTAGTCGTATAGTAGAACACTGTAGATGTGCAGTAGAACAGACTGTAGGTGTGCAGTAGAACAGACTGTAGATGTGTAGTAGAACAGACTGTAGATGTGCAGTAGAACAATGTAGATGTGCAGTAGAACAGACTGTAGATGTGCAGTAGAACAGACTGTAGATGTGCAGTAGAACAGACTGTAGATGTGCAGTAGAACAGACTGTAGATGTGCAGTAGAAGGCAAGGCAATTTTATTTATATAGCACAATTCATACACTGGGTAACTCAAAGTGCTTTACAGGAATAAAAGACAATTTACAAGATTTATATTAGGAAACATAAGAAAAAATTAAAAACATTTTAAAAAGAAGAGTGCAGATAAAAGAAAAAAACACTTTAGGTTGTAGTGTAGGCGGAGCTAAAGAGGAAGGTTTTTAACCTCCCCTTGAACATTGTTAAAGTTGAGGCTCGTTTTACTTCATCTGGGAGGCTATTCCAGGTTTTTGCTGCATGAAACTTAAACGCTGCTTCACCCTGTTTAGTTCTAACTCTGGGCACGAGCAGAAGGCCTGTCCCAGATGTTCTCAGAGTCTGAGGAGGTTCATAAGTAACTAGCATGTCAGAGATATATTCTGGTGCTAAACCATTTAGAGACTTGTAAACCAGAAGTGCTGTTTTAAAGTCTATTCTCTGAGCAACAGGAAGCCAGTGCAGAGATTTTAAAACTGGCGTGATGTGGTTGTACTTCCTGGTTTTGGTTAGAACCCGAGCAGCCGCGTTCTGAATAAGCTGCAGCTGTCTTAACCCTCGTTTTGAGAGACCAGTGAGCAGGCCGTTACAGTAATCTAACCTGCTGGAGACAAAAGCATGGATAAGTTTCTCTAAGTCTGGTTGAGACATCATCCCTTTGACTCTGGAAATGTTTTTAAGGTGATAAAATGCAGATGATGTAATTGACTTAATGTGACTGTGGAAATTCAAGTCTGAGTCCATGATGACCCCTAGATTTCTAACCTGATTTTTAGATTTTAGAGAAAGAGACGCGAGGTGGCTGCTGACACTTTCTCTTTGTTTCTGTGGCCCAAAGATGATTAGTTCAGTCTTGTTTCTGTTCAGTTGGAGAAAATTATTTTGCATCCACATGTCAATCTGTTCGATGCAGTGACACAGTGAATGGATTGGTCCATTTTCACCTGCTGTGAGTGAAATGTAAATCTGAGTGTCATCTGCATAATTATGGTAGGATACGCCACAAGTGCGTATTAACTGGCCTAAAGGAAGCATGTAGAGATTGAATAATAGAGGTCCCAAGATAGACCCTGTGGAACCCCACATGTCAGGGCCATTTGGTCTGACACACAGTTACCAACCGAAACAAAGTACTTCCTGTCTTCAAGATAGGACTGAAACCATTTAAGGGCAGTTCCAGTGATACCTATCCATTCCTCTAATCTTTGTGTCAGGATTTCATGGTCCACTGTATCGAACGCAGCACTCAAGTCCAACAGAACTAAGACAGAGACTTTGCCTGCGTCAGTGTTCATACGGATGTCATTTGTGACTTTGATAAGTGCAGTCTCAGTGCTGTGATGGGGCCTGAATCCTGACTGAAAAGGATCAAAGCAGTTGTTAAGTAATAGAAAGTCATTAAGTTGCTGATATACAACTTTTCGATGACTTTCCTAAAAATGGCAGGTTTGATATGGGCGATAGTTGTTGAGCACTGTAGCATCAAGACTGCTCTTCTTTAGGAGAGGCTTAATGACAGCAGTTTTTAAGGCCCTTGGAAAAGTTCCAGACTGTAAGGAATTATTGACTATATCAGTGAGTTGTGGTAACAAACTGCTTAGTACTGATTTTAGAAATCTAGTGGGTAAAACATCGAGGCAGCAGGTGGATGAACTCAGGCTGGAGACAGTTTTTCAATTGTTCTGTCATTAATGGGAGTAAAATGTGGTAAACCAACCAAGTGTCTCCTAGGTGGCTGCAGTGTTGTTGTATGCCCTTTGGACTGTATCGCATGTTTAATGCCTTGAACCTTGTCGTTGAAAAACAATGCAAACTCATTGCATTTAGTGGTGGAAACTAATTCTGGTGGAAATGGAGCTGGAGGGTTTGTTAATCTGTTCACTGTAGCAAACAGGACACGAGGTTGTTACTATTGTTGTTAATGATCTCTGAGAAGAATATTTCTCTTTCTTTTTGCAAAGTTTGATTGAAAACATGCAAATTCTCTTTGTATACCTCATAATGAATTAAGAGTTTCAATTTACGCCATTTTCTTTCGGCTTTTCGGCATTCCCTTTTCTGTGCCCTGACAGAATGAGCATTGCTCCATGAAGCCTTCTGCCTAGTCCTGATCACTTTAACCTTAACAGGAGCAATGGTGTCCATAACATTTAAAACACCTGAAGTATAACAATTCAACAAATCATCAACTTGACCTGATGAGGCATTTTCAAACCTGATTGCCTCCATAAACTGTGTCCTGGTGTTATCGTTAATGTATCTCTTTTTTACAACAGTAGGTCCAACAGCAACTTTTGGAATTATGGACAGATGAAAAAAGACACATGAATGATCAGATAGAGCAACATCAATCACAGTGACATCTGAAATATGAACACCTTTAGTAATGACCAGGTCCAGAGTGTGACCTCTGTTATGGGTCGGCTCATTAACATGCTGACAAAGACCAAAAGTATCAAGAATAGTAGAAAGTTCTTTGGCATTTCTGTCACAAACATTATCCACATGCACATTAAAATCACCAGATATGACTATTTGTTCAAATTCTGTGCAAATAACCGAAAGCATTTCAGTAAACTCATTTATAAAATCATGACACTGTTGGGGTGGTTTGTAAAGAACTACATATAAAATAGATGGAGAAACCTCAACTCCATTTTGAATGACACATACTCAAATGATGAAAACTCACCAAGTGATAGCTTCTGGATAAGAATATTATCCTAAGAAAGGCACATACACCACCACCCTTTTTGTTTTCCCGTATTTTGGATAAAAATGTGAAATTCGATGGGGTGGATTCAATAAGGACCGCATTTCCAGTACTGCTGTCTAACCATGTTTCTGTTAAAAACATAAAATCAAGCTTATTTGAAGTTATAAAATCATTAATTAAAAGATTTGTTTCCCAAAGACCTGACATTGAACAGTGCAAGTTTTAAGTCCGTTTGAGCAGGACCTGACTTTATCTGTTTGCAGGATTTGAATCAGATTTGTCTGATTAGACAATCTAACTGTAATTCTCTTCTTTAATCTGCGACTTCTGACTGTAGCTATGGAGCTAGGAGGGAGTGTTCTCTCCCAGGGCCTCAGGTTGATAAGTGGTTTATTATGACGAAAAGTCCTGGAACAGCAGAGGCCCTCAGTGTCCTAATCACTGATAGTAGCCTTGATGCTAGTCAAGGCTTTTGGAGCTGGTCTGGGAGGAGGTGGTCTGGGAGGAGCTGGTTTGGGAGGGGTGGAGAGGGTCTGACAGGGGTGCATTGGACTCTAGGTAGTGGCCGAGGTGAAGCAGTGGTACTCCTGGGTGGTATTGGGGTGATGTTTTTAGTGATGATGATAGAACCCGTGACCTGGCCAAGTTAGGTGTAAGGGTATCATCTTAATTCCAGATTTAACTAAAATTTCCAGGTGATCTGGAAATCCCATTGCAGTGAATCCGGAGATGGGACAGGGATGGTGAGGTCCGCGGAAGGTGTTGATGTTACTGGTGGGGTCCATGGTCCTATTGGGGGAGTCCATTTCAGTGGTGGAGGTGTTGATGGTGGTAGAGTCAGAGGAGGATCCTTGGCTGGTGAGGCAGGAGTGCTTTTTTCATTCAGTGGCTGAGGACCCTTTCTAGAACCATTTAGGTGTCTCAGGAGTGCAGGAGATTATCCGTTAGCCTCCTGACCCCTCCCCTGTTTAGATGTGGGCCCTTTCCTTTGAACAGGTCGTCACGTTGCCAAAACAAGTTAAAGTTATCAATGAAGTGCACTCCTCTAGTCTGGTCCACTTATAAAGGATTGCACTTCCAGGTTTTCAAGTACACTGTAGATGTGCAGTAGAACAGACTGTAGATGTGCAGTAGAACAATGTAGATGTGCAGTAGAACAGACTGTAGATGTGCAGTAGAACACTGTATATGTGCAGTAGAACAGACTGTAGATGTGCAGTAGAACACTGTAGATGTGCAGTAGAAGAGACTGTAGATGTGCAGTAGAACAATGTAGATGTGCAGTAGAACAATGTAGATGTGCAGTAGAACACTGTAGATGTGCAGTAGAACAGACTGTAGATGTGCAGTAGAACAGACTGTAGATGTGCAGTAGAACACTGTAGATGTGCAGTAGAACAGACTGTAGATGTGCAGTAGAACAATGTAGATGTGCAGTAGAACAGACTGTAGATGTGCAGTAGAACACTGTAGATGTGCAGTAGAACAGACTGTAGATGCAGTAGAACACTGTAGATGTGCAGTAGAACAGACTGTAGATGTGCAGTAGAACAGACTGTAGATGTGCAGTAGAACAGACTGTAGATGTGCAGTAGAACAGACTGTAGATGTGCAGTAGAACAGACTGTAGATGTGCAGTAGAACACTGTAGATGTGCAGTAGAACACTGTAGATGTGCAGTAGAACACTGTAGATGTGCAGTAGAACACTGTAGATGTGCAGTAGAACAGACTGTAGATGTGCAGTAGAACAGACTGTAGATGGGCAGTAGAACACTGTAGATGTGCAGTAGAACAGACTGTAGATGTGCAGTAGAACAGACTGTAGATGTGCAGTAGAACAGACTGTAGAAGTGCAGTAGAACAGACTGTAGATGTGCAGTAGATGTGCAGTAGAACACTGTAGATGTGCAGTAGAACACTGTAGATGTGCAGTAGAACAGACTGTAGATGTGCAGTAGAACAGACTGTAGATGTGCAGTAGAACAGACTGTAGATGTGCAGTAGATGTGCAGTAGAACACTGTAGATGTGCAGTAGAACAGACTGTAGATGTGCAGTAGAACAGACTGTAGATGTGCAGTAGAACAGACTGTAGATGTGCAGTAGAACACTGTAGATGTGCAGTAGAACACTGTAGATGTGCAGTAGAACAGACTGTAGATGTGCAGTAGAACAGACTGTAGATGTGCAATAGAACAGACTGTAGATGTGCAGTAGAACACTGTAGATGTGCAGTAGAACAGACTGTAGATGTGCAGTAGAACAGACTGTAGATGTGCAGTAGAACAGACTGTAGATGTGCAGTAGAACACTGTAGATGTGCAGAAGAACAGACTGTAGATGTGCAGTAGAACAGACTGTAGATGTGCAGTAGAACAGACTGTAGATGTGCAGTAGAACACTGTAGATGTGCAGTAGAACAGACTGTAGATGTGCAGTAGAACAGACTGTAGATGTGCAGTAGAACAGACTGTAGATGTGCAGTAGAACAGACTGTAGATGTGCAGTAGAACACTGTAGATGTGCAGTAGAACAGACTGTAGATGTGCAGTAGAACACTGTAGATGTGCAGTAGAACACTGTAGATGTGCAGTAGAACAGACTGTAGATGTGCAGTAGAACAGACTGTAGATGTGCAGTAGAACAGACTGTAGATGTGCAGTAGAACAGACTGTAGATGTGCAGTAGAACAGACTGTAGATGTGCAGTAGAACACTGTAGATGTGCAGTAGAACACTGTAGATGTGCAGTAGAACACTGTAGATGTGCAGTAGAACAGACTGTAGATGTGCAGTAGAGCACTGTAGTCGTATGCAGTAGAACACTGTAGATGTGCAGTAGAACAGACTGTAGGTGTGCAGTAGAACAGACTGTAGATGTGCAGTAGAACAGACTGTAGATGTGCAGTAGAACAATGTAGATGTGCAGTAGAACAGACTGTAGATGTGCAGTAGAACAGACTGTAGATGTGCAGTAGAACAGACTGTAGATGTAGATGTGCAGTAGAACGATGTGCAGTAGAACAGACTGTAGATGTGCAGTAGAACAGACTGTAGATGTGCAGTAGAACAGACTGTAGATGTGCAGTAGAACACTGTAGATGTGCAGTAGAACAGACTGTAGATGTGCAGTAGAACAGACTGTAGATGTGCAGTAGAACAGACTGTAGATGTGCAGTAGAACAGACTGTAGATGTGCAGTAGAACAGACTGTAGATGCAGAACACTGTAGATGTGCAGTAGAACAGACTGTAGATGTGCAGTAGAACAGACTGTAGATGTGCAGTAGAACACTGTAGATGTGCAGTAGAACAGACTGTAGATGTGCAGTAGTACAGACTGTAGATGTGCAGAACAGACTGTAGATGTGCAGTAGAACAGACTGTAGATGTGCAGTAGTACAGACTGTAGATGTGCAGTAGAACAGACTGTAGATGTGCAGTAGAATGGACTGTAGATGTGCAGTAGAACAGACTGTAGATGTGCAGTAGAACAGACTGTAGATGTGCAGTAGAACAGACTGTAGATGTGCTGTAGAACACTGTAGATGTGCAGTAAAACAGACTGTAGATGTGCAGTAGAACAGACTGTAGATGTGCAGTAGAACAGACTGTAGATGTGCAGTAGAACAGACTGTAGATGTGCAGTAGAACAGACTGTAGATGCAGTAGAACAGACTGTAGATGCAGTAGAACAGACTGTAGATGTGCAGTAGAACAGACTGTAGGTGTGCAGTAACAGACTGTAGATGTGCAGTAGAACACTGTAGATGTGCAGTAGACTGTAGATGTGCAGTAGAACAGACTGTAGATGTGCAGTAGAACAGACTGTAGATGTGCAGTAGAACACTGTAGATGTGCAGTAGAACAGACTGTAGATGTGCAGTAGAACAGACTGTAGATGTGCAGTAGAACAGACTGTAGATGTGCAGTAGAACAGACTGTAGATGCAGTAGAACAGACTGTAGATGTGCAGTAGAACAGACTGTAGATGTGCAGTAGAACACTGTAGATGTGCAGTAGAACAGACTGTAGATGTGCAGTAGAACAGACTGTAGATGTGCAGTAGAACAGACTGTAGATGTGCAGTAGAACAGACTGTAGATGTGCAGTAGAACAGACTGTAGATGTGCAGTAGAACACTGTAGATGTGCAGTAGAACAGACTGTAGATGTGCAGCAGTACAGACTGTAGATGTGCAGTAGAACAGACTGTAGATGTGCAGTAGAACAGACTGTAGATGTGCAGTAGAACAGACTGTAGATGTGCAGTAGAACACTGTAGATGTGCAGTAGAACAGACTGTAGATGTGCAGTAGAACAGACTGTAGATGTGCAGTAGAACAGACTGTAGATGTGCAGTAGAACAGACTGTAGATGTGCAGTAGAACAGACTGTAGATGCAGTAGAACACTGTAGATGTGCAGTAGAACAGACTGTAGATGTGCAGTAGAACAGACTGTAGATGTGCAGTAGAACAGACTGTAGATGTGCAGTAGAACAGACTGTAGATGCAGTAGAACACAGACTGTGCAGTAGAACAGACTGTAGATGTGCAGTAGAACAGACTGTAGATGTGCAGTAGAACAGACTGTAGATGTGCAGTAGAACAGACTGTAGATGTGCAGTAGAACAGACTGTAGATGTGCAGTAGACAGACTGTAGATGTGCAGTAGAACAGACTGTAGATGTGCAGTAGAACAGACTGTAGATGTGCAGTAGAACAGACTGTAGATGTGCAGTAGAACAGACTGTAGATGTGCAGTAGAACAGACTGTAGATGTGCAGTAACAGACTGTAGATGTGCAGTAGAACAGACTGTAGATGTGCAGTAGAAGACTGTAGATGTGCAGTAGTACAGACTGTAGATGTGCAGTAGAACAGACTGTAGATGTGCAGTAGAACAGACTGTAGATGTGCAGTAGAACAGACTGTAGATGTGCAGTAGAACACTGTAGATGTGCAGTAGAAACTGTAGATGTGCAGAACAGACTGTAGATGTGCAGTAGAACAGACTGTAGATGTGCAGTAGAACAGACTGTAGATGTGCAGTAGAACAGACTGTAGATGTGCAGTAACAGAACACTGTAGATGTGCAGTAGAACAGACTGTAGATGTGCAGTAGAACACTGTAGATGTGCAGTAGAACAGACTGTAGATGTGCAGTAGAACAGACTGTAGATGTGCAGTAGAACAGACTGTAGATGTGCAGTAGAACAGACTGTAGATGTGCAGTAGAACAGACTGTAGATGTGCAGTAGAACAGACTGTAGATGTGCAGTAGAACAGACTGTAGATGTGCAGTAGAACAGACCAGATGTGCAGTAGACACTGTAGATGTGCAGTAGAACAGACTGTAGATGTGCAGTAGAACAGACTGTAGATGTGCAGTAGAACAGACTGTAGATGTGCAGTAGAACAGACTGTAGATGTGCAGTAGAACAGACTGTAGATGTGCAGTAGAACAGACTGTAGATGTGCAGTAGAACAGACTGTAGATGTGCAGTAGAACAGACTGTAGATGTGCAGTAGAACAGACTGTAGATGTGCAGTAGAACAGACTGTAGATGTGCAGTAGAACAGACTGTAGATGTGCAGTAGAACACTGTAGATGTGCAGTAGAACAGACTGTAGATGTGCAGTAGAACAGACTGTAGATGTGCAGTAGAACACTGTAGATGTGCAGAACAGACTGTAGATGTGCAGTAGAACAGACTGTAGATGCAGTAGAACAGACTGTAGATGTGCAGTAGAACACTGTAGATGTGCAGTAGAACAGACTGTAGATGTGCAGTAGAACAGACTGTAGATGTGCAGTAGAACAGACTGTAGATGTGCAGTAGAACAGACTGTAGATGTGCAGTAGAACAGACTGTAGATGTGCAGTAGAACAGACTGTAGATGTGCAGTAGAACACTGTAGATGTGCAGTAGAACAGACTGTAGATGTGCAGTAGAACAGACTGTAGATGTGCAGTAGAACAGACTGTAGATGTGCAGTAGAACAGACTGTAGATGTGCAGTAGAATGGACTGTAGATGTGCAGTAGAACACTGTAGATGTGCAGTAGAACAGACTGTAGATGTGCAGTAGAACAGACTGTAGATGTGCAGTAGAACAGACTGTAGATGTGCAGTAGAACAGACTGTAGATGTGCAGTAGAACACTGTAGATGTGCAGTAGAACAGACTGTAGATGTGCAGTAGAACAGACTGTAGATGTGCAGTAGAACACTGTAGATGTGCAGTAGAACAGACTGTAGATGTGCAGTAGAACAGACTGTAGATGTGCAGTAGAACAGACTGTAGATGTGAACAGACTGTAGATGTGCAGTAGAACAGACTGTAGATGTGCAGTAGAACAGACTGTAGATGTGCAGTAGAACAGACTGTAGATGTGCAGTAGAACAGACTGTAGATGCAGTAGAACAGACTGTAGATGTGCAGTAGAACAGACTGTAGATGTGCAGCAGAACAGACTGTAGATGTGCAGTAGAACAGACTGTAGATGTGCAGTAGAACAGACTGTAGATGTGCAGTAGAACAGACTGTAGATGTGCAGTAGAACAGACTGTAGATGTGCAGTAGAACAGACTGTAGATGTGCAGTAGAACACTGTAGATGTGCAGTAGAACAGACTGTAGATGTGCAGTAGAACAGACTGTAGATGTGCAGTAGAACACTGTAGATGTGCAGTAGAACAGACTGTAGATGTGCAGTAGAACAATGTAGATGTGCAGTAGAACAGACTGTAGATGTGCAGTAGAACACTGTAGATGTGCAGTAGAACAGACTGTAGATGTGCAGTAGAACACTGTAGATGTGCAGTAGAACAGACTGTAGATGTGCAGTAGAACAGACTGTAGATGTGCAGTAGAACAGACTGTAGATGTGCAGTAGAACAGACTGTAGATGTACAGTAGAACAGACTGTAGATGTGCAGTAGAACACTATAGATGTGCAGTAGAACACTATAGATGTGCAGTAGAACACTGTAGATGTGCAGTAGAACACTGTAGATGTGCAGTTGAACAGACTGTAAATGGGCAGTAGAACAGACTGTAGATGGGCAGTAGAACACTGTAGATGTGCAGTAGAACAGACTGTAGATGTGCAGTAGAACAGACTGTAGATGTGCAGTAGAACAGACTGTAGAAGTGCAGTAGAACAGACTGTAGATGTGCAGTAGATGTGCAGTAGAACACTGTAGATGTGCAGTAGAACACTGTAGATGTGCAGTAGAACAGACTGTAGATGTGCAGTAGAACAGACTGTAGATGTGCAGTAGAACAGACTGTAGATGTGCAGTAGATGTGCAGTAGAACACTGTAGATGTGCAGTAGAACAGACTGTAGATGTGCAGTAGAACACTGTAGATGTGCAGTAGAACAGACTGTAGATGTGCAGTAGAACAGACTGTAGATGTGCAGTAGAACAGACTGTAGATGTGCAGTAGAACACTGTAGATGTGCAGTAGAACACTGTAGATGTGCAGTAGAACAGACTGTAGATGTGCAGTAGAACAGACTGTAGATGTGCAGTAGAACAGACTGTAGATGTGCAGTAGAACACTGTAGATGTGCAGTAGAACAGACTGTAGATGTGCAGTAGAACAGACTGTAGATGTGCAGTAGAACAGACTGTAGATGTGCAGTAGAACACTGTAGATGTGCAGAAGAACAGACTGTAGATGTGCAGTAGAACAGACTGTAGATGTGCAGTAGAACAGACTGTAGATGTGCAGTAGAACACTGTATATGTGCAGTAGAACAGACTGTAGATGTGCAGTAGAACAGACTGTAGATGTGCAGTAGAACAGACTGTAGATGTGCAGTAGAACAGACTGTAGATGTGCAGTAGAACACTGTAGATGTGCAGTAGAACAGACTGTAGATGTGCAGTAGAACACTGTAGATGTGCAGTAGAACACTGTAGATGTGCAGTAGAACAGACTGTAGATGTGCAGTAGAACAGACTGTAGATGTGCAGTAGAACAGACTGTAGATGTGCAGTAGAACAGACTGTAGATGTGCAGTAGAACAGACTGTAGATGTGCAGTAGAACACTGTAGATGTGCAGTAGAACACTGTAGATGTGCAGTAGAACACTGTAGATGTGCAGTAGAACAGACTGTAGATGTGCAGTAGAGCACTGTAGTCGTGCAGTAGAACACTGTAGATGTGCAGTAGAACAGACTGTAGGTGCAGTAGAACAGACTGTAGATGTGCAGTAGAACAGACTGTAGATGTGCAGTAGAACAATGTAGATGTGCAGTAGAACAGACTGTAGATGTACAGTAGAACACTGTAGATGTGCAGTAGAACAGACTGTAGATGTGCAGTAACTGTAGATGTGCAGTAGAACAGACTGTAGATGTGCAGTAGAACAGACTGTAGATGTGCAGTAGAACAGACTGTAGATGTGCAGTAGAACAGACTGTAGATGTGCAGTAGACAGACTGTAGATGTGCAGTAGAACAGACTGTAGATGTGCAGTAGAACACTGTAGATGTGCAGTAGAATGGACTGTAGATGTGCAGTAGAACAGACTGTAGATGTGCAGTAGAACAGACTGTAGATGTGCAGTAGACATGGTAGACTGTAGATGTGCAGTAGAACAGACTGTAGATGCAGTAGAAAAGACTGTAGATGTGCAGTAGAACAGACTGTAGATGTGCAGTAGAACAGACTGTAGATGTGCAGTAGACAGACTGTAGATGCAGTAGAACAGACCAAAGATGTGCAGTAGAACAGACTGTAGATGTGCAGTAGAACAGACTGTAGATGTGCAGTAGAACAGACTGTAGATGCAGTAGAACAGACTGTAGATGTGCAGTAGAACACTGTAGATGTGCAGTAGAACAGACTGTAGATGTGCAGTAGAACACTGTAGATGTGCAGTAGAACACTGTAGATGTGCAGCAGAACAGACTGTGATGATGCAGTAGAACTGTAGACTGTAGATGCAGTAGAACAGACTGTAGATGTGCAGTAGAACAGACTGTAGATGTGCAGTAGAACAGACTGTAGATGTGCAGTAGAACACTGTAGATGTGCAGTAGAACAGACTGTAGATGTGCAGTAGAACACTGCAGATGTGCAGTAGAACAGACTGTAGATGTGCAGTAGAACACTGTAGATGTGCAGTAGAACAGACTGTAGATGTGCAGTAAAACACTGTAGATGTGCAGTAGAACAGACTGTAGATGTGCAGTAGAACAGACTGTAGATGTGCAGTAGAACAGACTGTAGATGTGCAGTAGAACAGACTGTAGATGTGCAGTAGAATGGACTGTAGATGTGCAGTAGAACAGACTGTAGATGTGCAGTAGAACAGACTGTAGATGCAGTAGAACAGACTGTAGATGTGCAGTAGAACAGACTGTAGATGTGCAGTAGACAGACTGTAGATGTGCAGTAGAACAGACTGTAGATGTGCAGAACAAGACTGTAGATGCAGTAGAACAGACTGTAGATGTGCAGTAGAACAGACTGTAGATGTGCAGTAGAACAGACTGTAGATGTGCAGTAGAACAGACTGTAGATGTGCAGTAGAACAGACTGCAGATGTGCAGTAGAACAGACTGTAGATGTGCAGTAGAACAGACTGTAGATGTGCAGAACAGACTGTAGATGCAGTAGAACAGACTGTAGATGTGCAGAACATACTGTAGATGTGCAGTAGAACAGACTGTAGATGTGCAGTAGAACAGACTGTAGATGTGCAGAACATACTGTAGATGTGCAGTAGAACAGACTGTAGATGTGCAGTAGAACAGACTGTAGATGTGCAGTAGAACACTGTAGATGTGCAGATGCAGTAGAATACTGTAGATGTGCAGTAGAACAGACTGTAGATGTGCAGTAGAACAGACTGTAGATGTGCAGTAGAACAGACTGTAGATGTGCAGCAGAACAGACTGTAGATGTGCAGTAGAACTGACTGTAGATGTGCAGTAGAACACTGTAGATGTGCAGTAGAACAGACTGTAGATGTGCAGTAGAACAGACTGTAGATGTGCAGTAGAACACTGTAGATGTGCAGTAGAACAGACTGTAGATGTGCAGTAGAACAGACTGTAGATGTGCAGTAGAAGACTGTAGATGTGCAGTAGAACACTGTAGATGTCCAGTAGAACACTGTAGATGTGCAGTAGAACAGACTGTAGATGTGCAGTAGAAAAGACTGTAGATGTGCAGTAGAACAGACTGTAGATGTGCAGTAGAACAGACTGTAGATGCAGCAGAACAGACTGTAGATGTGCAGTAGAACAGACTGTAGATGTGCAGTAGAACACTGTAGATGTGCAGTAGAACAGACTGTAGATGTGCAGTAGAACAGACTGTAGATGTGCAGTAGAACAGACTGTAGATGTGCAGTAGAACACTGTAGATGTGCAGTAGAACAGACTGTAGATGTGCAGTAGAACAGACTGTAGATGTGCAGTAGAACAGACTGTAGATGTGCAGTAGTACACACACTGTAGATGTGCAGTAGAACAGACTGTAGATGTGCAGTAGAACACTGTAGATGCAGTAGACAGACTGTAGATGCAGTAGAACAGACTGTAGATGTGCAGTAAACAGACTGTAGATGTGCAGTAGACAGACTGTAGATGCAGTAGAACAGGACTGTAGATGTGCAGTAGAACAGACTGTAGATGTGCAGTAGAAGACTGTAGATGTGCAGCAGAACAGACTGTAGATGTGCAGTAGAACAGATAGACTGATGTGCAGTAGAACAGACTGTAGATGCAGTAGAACAGACTGTAGATGTGCAGTAGAACAGACTGTAGATGTGCAGTAGAACAGACTGTAGATGTGCAGTAGAACAGACTGTAGATGTGCAGTAGAACAGACTGTAGATGTGCAGTAGAACAGACTGTAGATGTGCAGTAGAACAGACTGTAGATGTGCAGTAGAGAACACTGTAGATGCAGTAGAACAGACTGTAGATGTGCAGTAGAAGACTGTAGATGTGCAGTAGAACAGACTGTAGATGTGCAGTAGAACAGACTGTAGATGTGCAGTAGAACAGACTGTAGATGTGCAGTAGAACAGACTGTAGATGTGCAGTAGAACAGACTGTAGATGTGCAGTAGAACACTGTAGATGTGCAGTAGAACAGACTGTAGATGTGCAGTAGAACAGACTGTAGATGTGCAGTAGAACAGACTGTAGATGTGCAGTAGAACAGACTGTAGATGTGCAGTAGAACAGACTGTAGATGTGCAGTAGAACAGACTGTAGATGTGCAGTAGAACAGACTGTAGATGTGCAGTAGAACACTGTAGATGTGCAGTAGAACAGACTGTAGATGTGCAGTAGAACAGATTGTAGATGTGCAGTAGAACAGACTGTAGATGTGCAGTAGAACAGACTGTAGATGTGCAGTAGAACAGACTGTAGATGTGCAGTAGAACAGACTGTAGATGTGCAGTAGAACAGACTGTAGATGTGCAGTAGAACAGACTGTAGATGTGCAGTAGTACAGACTGTAGATGTGCAGTAGAACAGACTGTAGATGTGCAGTAGAACACTGTAGATGTGCAGTAGAACAGACTGTAGATGTGCAGTAGAACAGACTATAGATGTGCAGTAGAACAGACAGTAGATGTGCAGAACAAACTGTAGATGTGCAGTAGAACACTGTAGATGTGCAGTAAAACAGACTGTAGATGTGCAGTAGAACACTGTAGATGTGCAGTAGAACAGACTGTAGATGTGCAGTAGAACACTGTAGATGTGCAGTAGAACAGACTGTAGATGTGCAGAACAGACTGTAGATGTGCAGTAGAACAGACTGTAGATGTGCAGTAGAACAGACTGTAGATGTGCAGAACAGACTGTAGATGTGCTGTAGAATACTGATGTGCAGTAAAACAGACTGTAGATGTGCAGTAGAACAGACTGTAGATGTGCAGTAGAACACTGTAGATGTGCAGTAGAACAGACTGTAGATGTGCAGTAGAACAATGTAGATGTGCAGTAGAACAGACTGTAGATGTGCAGTAGAACACTGTATATGTGCAGTAGAACAGACTGTAGATGTGCAGTAGAACACTGTAGATGTGCAGTAGAAGAGACTGTAGATGTGCAGTAGAACAATGTAGATGTGCAGTAGAACAATGTAGATGTGCAGTAGAACACTGTAGATGTGCAGTAGAACAGACTGTAGATGTGCAGTAGAACAGACTGTAGATGTGCAGTAGAACAATGTAGATGTGCAGTAGAACAGACTGTAGATGTGCAGTAGAACACTGTAGATGTGCAGTAGAACAGACTGTAGATGTGCAGTAGAACAGACTGTAGATGTGCAGTAGAACAGACTGTAGATGTGCAGTAGAACAGACTGTAGATGTGCAGTAGAACACTGTAGATGTGCAGAACAGACTGTAGATGTGCAGTAGAACAGACTGTAGATGTGCAGTAGAACAGACTGTAGATGTGCAGTAGAACACTGTAGATGTGCAGTAGAACACTGTAGATGTGCAGTAGAACAGACTGTAGATGTGCAGTAGAGCACTGTAGTCGTATAGTAGAACACTGTAGATGTGCAGTAGAACAGACTGTAGGTGTGCAGTAGAACAGACTGTAGATGTGCAGTAGAACAGACTGTAGATGTGCAGTAGAACAATGTAGATGTGCAGTAGAACAGACTGTAGATGTGCAGTAGAACAGACTGTAGATGTGCAGTAGAACAGACTGTAGATGTGCAGTAGAACAGACTGTAGATGTGCAGTAGAACAGACTGTCTTCAAAACGCTGCTTCACCCTGTTTAGTTCTAACTCTGTAGATGTGCAGCAGAAGGCCTGTCCCAGATGTTCTCAGACTGTAGATGTGCAGGTTCATAAGTAACTAGATGCAGTAGAATATATTCTGGTGCTAAACCATTTAGAGACTTGTAACAGACTGTAGAAGTGCTGTTTTAAAGTCTATTCTCTGAGCAACAGGAAGCCAGTGCAGAGATTTTAAGAACTGGCGTGATGTGTTGTACTTCCTGGTTTTGCAGTTAGAACCCGACTGTAGATGTGCAGTAGAACACTGTAGATGTGCAGCTGTCAGACTGTAGATGCAGTAGACCACTGTAGCAGGCCGTTACAGTAATCTAACCTGCTGGAGACAAAAGCATGGATAAGTTTCTGTAAGTCTGCAGTAGACATCACTGTAGACTCTGGAAATGTTTTAGAACACTGTAGAGGTGATAAAATGCAGATGATGTAATTGACTTAATGTAACTGTAGAATTCAAGTCTGAGTGCAGTAGAACAGACTGTAGATTTCTAACCTGATTTTTAGATTTTAGAGAAAGAGACTGTAGGTGTGCAGTAGACACTTTCTTTGTTTCAGTGCAGAACAGACTGATTAGATGTGCAGTCTTGCTTCTGTAGATGTTGGAGAAAATTATTTGCACTGTAGATGTGCAGTAGAACAGACTGTTCGATGCAGTGACACAGTGAATGGATTGGTCCATTTTCACCTGCTGTGAGTGAAATGTAAATCTGAGTGTCATCTGCAGTAGAACAGTAGATGTGCAGTAGAACAGACTGTAGATGTGCAGTAGAACAGACTGTAGATGTGCAGTAGAACAGACTGTAGATGTGCAGTAGACAGACTGTAGATGTGCAGTAGAACAGACTGTAGATGTGCAGCAGAACAGACTGTAGATGTGCAGTAGAAACAGACTGTAGATGTGTAGATGCAGTAGAACAGACTGTAGATGTGCAGTAGAACAGACTGTAGATGTGCAGTACAACAGACTGTAGATGTGCAGTAGAACAGACTGTAGATGCAGCAGAACACTGTAGATGTGCAGTA
Source organism: Perccottus glenii (assembly GCA_024416835.2). Lineage (NCBI taxonomy): Eukaryota > Metazoa > Chordata > Actinopteri > Gobiiformes > Odontobutidae > Perccottus > Perccottus glenii. Next base: position 2,342,707 of record CM044566.2, on the reverse strand, counting down.
GAACAGACTGTAGATGTGCAGTAGAACAGACTGTAGATGTGCAGTAGAACAGACTGTAGATGTGCAGTAGAACAGACTGTAGATGTGCAGTAGAACACTGTAGATGTGCAGTAGAACAGACTGTAGATGTGCAGATAGAACAGACTGTAGATGTGCAGTAGAACACTGTAGATGCAGTAGAACAGACTGTAGATGTGCAGTAGAACAGACTGTAGATGTGCAGTAGAACACACTGTAGATGTGCAGTAGAACAGACTGTAGATGTGCAGTAGAACAGACTGTAGATGTGCAGTAGAACAGACTGTAGATGTGCAGTAGAACAGACTGTAGATGTGCAGTAGAACAGACTGTAGATGATGTGCAGTAGAACAGACTGTAGATGTGCAGTAGAACAGACTGTAGATGTGCAGTAGAACAGACTGTAGATGTGCAGTAGAACAGACTGTAGATGTGCAGTAGAACAGACTGTAGATGTGCAGTAGAACAGACTGTAGATGTGCAGTAGAACAGACTGTAGATGTGCAGTAGAACAGACTGTAGATGCAGTAGAACAGACTGTAGATGTGCAGTAGAACAGACTGTAGATGCAGTAGAACAGACTGTAGATGTGCAGTAGAACAGACTGTAGATGTGCAGTAGAACAGACTGTAGATGTGCAGTAGAACAGACTGTAGATGTGCAGTAGAAGACTGTAGATGTGCAGTAGAACAGACTGTAGATGTGCAGAACAGACTGTAGATGCAGCAGTAGAACAGACTGTAGATGTGCAGTAGAACAGACTGTAGATGTGCAGTAGAACAGACTGTAGATGTGCAGTAGATGTGCAGATCAGAACAGACTGTAGATGTGCAGTAGAAACAGACTGTAGATGTGCAGTAGAACAGACTGTAGATGTGCAGTAGAACAGACTGTAGATGAGATGACTGTAGATCAGAACAGACTGTAGATGTGCAGTAGAACAGACTGTAGATGTGCAGTAGAACAGACTGTAGATGTGCAGTAGAACACTGTAGATGTGCAGTAGAACAGACTGTAGATGTGCAGTAGAACAGACTGTAGATGTGCAGTAGAACAGACTGTAGATGTGCAGTAGAACAGACTGTAGATGTGCAGTAGAACAGACTGTAGATGTGCAGTAGAACAGACTGTAGATGTGCAGAACATACTGTAGATGTGCAGTAGAACAGACTGTAGATGTGCAGTAGAACAGACTGTAGATGTGCAGTAGAACACTGTAGATGTGCAGTAAAACAGACTGTAGATGTGCAGTAGAACAGACTGTAGATGTGCAGTAGAATGGACTGTAGATGTGCAGTAGAACAGACTGTAGATGTGCAGTAGAACAGACAGTAGATGTGCAGTAGAACACTGTAGATGTGCAGTAGAACAGACTGTAGATGTGCAGTAGAACAGACTGTAGATGTGCAGTAGAACAGACTGTAGATGTGCAGTAGAACAGACTGTAGATGCAGTAGAACAGACTGTAGATGTGCAGTAGAACAGACTGTAGATGTGCAGTAGAACAGACTGTAGATGCAGTAGAACAGACTGTAGATGTGCAGTAGAACAGACTGTAGATGTGCAGTAGAACAGACTGTAGATGTGCAGTAGAACAGACTGTAGATGCAGTAGAACAGACTGTAGATGTGCAGTAGAACAGACTGTAGATGTGCAGTAGAACAGACTGTAGATGTGCAGTAGAACACTGTAGATGTGCAGTAGAACAGACTGTAGATGTGCAGTAGAACAGACTGTAGATGTGCAGTAGAACAGACTGTAGATGTGCAGTAGAACACTGTAGATGTGCAGTAGAACAGACTGTAGATGTGCAGTAGAACAACTGTAGATGTGCAGTAGAACAGACTGTAGATGTGCAGTAGAACAGACTGTAGATGTGCAGTAGAACAGACTGTAGATGTGCAGTAGAACAGACTGTAGATGTGCAGTAGAACAGACTGTAGATGTGCAGTAGAACAGACTGTAGATGTGCAGTAGAACAGACTGTAGATGTGCAGTAGAACAGACTGTAGATGTGCAGTAGAACAGACTGTAGATGTGCAGTAGAACAGACTGTAGATGTGCAGTAGAACAGACTGTAGATGTGCAGTAAAACAGACTGTAGATGTGCAGTAGAACACTGTAGATGTGCAGTAGAACAGACTGTAGATGTGCAGTAGAACAGACTGTAGATGTGCAGTAGAACAGACTGTAGATGTGCAGTAGAACAGACTGTAGATGCAGTAGAACAGACTGTAGATGCAGTAGAACAGACTGTAGATGTGCAGTAGAACAGACTGTAGATGCAGTAGAACAGACTGTAGATGTGCAGTAGAACAGACTGTAGATGTGCAGTAGAACAGACTGTAGATGTGCAGTAGAACAGACTGTAGATGTGCAGTAGAATGGACTGTAGATGTGCAGTAGAACAGACTGTAGATGTGCAGTAGAACAGACTGTAGATGTGCAGTAGAACAGACTGTAGATGTGCAGTAGAACAGACTGTAGATGTGCAGTAGAACAGACTGTAGATGTGCAGTAGAACAGACTGTAGATGTGCAGTAGAACACTGTAGATGTGCAGTAGAACACTGTAGATGTGCAGTAGAACAGACTGTAGATGTGCAGTAGAACAGACTGTAGATGTGCAGTAGAACAGACTGTAGATGTGCAGTAGAACACTGTAGATGTGCAGTAGAACAGACTGTAGATGTGCAGTACAATACTGTAGATGTGCAGTAGAACACTGCAGTAGAACAGACTGTAGATGTGCAGTAGAACAGACTGTAGATGTGCAGTAGAACAGACTGTAGATGTGCAGTAGAACAGACTGTAGATGTGCAGTACAATACTGTAGATGTGCAGTAGAACACTGTAGATGTGCAGTAGTAAACACAGTAGATGTGCAGTAGAACAGACTGTAGATGTGCAGTAAAACAGACTGTAGATGTACAGTAGAACAGACTGTAGATGTGCAGTAGAACACTGTAGATGTGCAGTAGAACACTGTAGATGTGCAGTAGAACACTGTAGATGTGCAGTAGAACAGACTGTAGATGTGCAGTAGAACACTGTAGATGTGCAGTAGAACAGACTGTAGATGTGCAGTAGAACAGACTGTAGATGTGCAGTAGAACACTGTAGATGTGCAGTAGAACAGACTGTAGATGTGCAGTAGAACAATGTAGATGTGCAGTAGAACAGACTGTAGATGTGCAGTAGAACACTGTATATGTGCAGTAGAACAAACTGTAGATGTGCAGTAGAACAGACTGTAGATGTGCAGTAGAACAGACTGTAGATGTGCAGTAGAACACTATAGATGTGCAGTAGAACAGATGTAGATGTGCAGTAGAACACTGTAGATGTGCAGTAGAACAGACTGTAGATGTGCAGTAGAACAATGTAGATGTGCAGTAGAACAGACTGTAGATGTGCAGTAGAACACTGTAGATGTGCAGTAGAACAGACTGTAGATGTGCAGTAGAACAAACTGTAGATGTGCAGTAGAACAGACTGTAGATGTGCAGTAGAACAGACTGTAGATGTACAGTAGAACAGACTGTAGATGTGCAGTAGAACACTATAGATGTGCAGTAGAACACTATAGATGTGCAGTAGAACACTGTAGATGTGCAGTAGAACACTGTAGATGTGCAGTTGAACAGACTGTAAATGGGCAGTAGAACAGACTGTAGATGGGCAGTAGAACACTGTAGATGGGCAGTAGAACACTGTAGATGTGCAGTAGAACAGACTGTAGATGTGCAGTAGAACACTGTAGATGTGCAGTAGAAGAGACTGTAGATGTGCAGTAGAACAGACTGTAGATGTGCAGTAGAACACACTGTAGATGTGCAGTAGAACACACTGTAGATGGGCAGTAGAACACGCTGTAGATGGGCAGTAGAACAGGCTGTAGATGGGCAGTAGAACAGGCTGTAGATGTGCAGTAGAACAGACTGTAGATGTGCAGTAGAACAGACTGTAGATGTGCAGTAGAACAGACTGTAGATGTGCAGTAGAACAGACTGTAGATGTGCAGTAGAACAGACTGTAGATGTGCAGTAGAACAGACTGTAGATGTGCAGTAGAACACTGTAGATGTGCAGTAGAACACTGTAGATGTGCAGTAGAACAGACTGTAGATGTGCAGTAGAACACTGTAGATGTGCAGTAGAACAGACTGTAGATGTGCAGTAGAACAGACTGTAGATGTGCAGTAGAACACTGTAGATGTGCAGTAGAACAGACTGTAGATGTGCAGTAGAACAAATTGTAGATGTGCAGTAGAACAAACTGTAGATGTGCAGTAGAACAGACTGTAGATGTACAGTAGAACAGACTGTAGATGTGCAGTAGAACACTATAGATGTGCAGTAGAACACTGTAGATGTGCAGTAGAACACTGTAGATGTGCAGTAGAACAGACTGTAAATGGGCAGTAGAACAGACTGTAGATGGGCAGTAGAACACTGTAGATGTGCAGTAGAACACTGTAGATGTGTAGTAGAACAGACTGTAGATGTGCAGTAGAACACTGTAGATGTGCAGTAGAAGAGACTGTAGATGTGCTGTAGAACACACTGTAGATGGGCAGTAGAACAGACTGTATGTGTGCAGTAGAACAGACTGTAGATGTGCAGTAGAACAGACTGTAGATGTGCAGTAGAACACACTGTAGATGTGCAGTAGAACAGACTGTAGATGTGCAGTAGAACACTGTATATGTGCAGTAGAACAGACTGTAGATGTGCAGTAGAACAGACTGTAGATGTGCAGTAGAACACACTGTAGATGTGCAGTAGAACAGACTGTAGATGTGCAGTAGAACACTGTATATGTGCAGTAGAACATAATTGTGTTGTAACGACACATCGACACATAGAAGTCTCAATCTCTACACACTAGCTGGTAAACGCGAACAACTAAAAATACACTTGTTATGAAGCTTTGGCATTAGTAATGGCTGACTGTGATTCTGAGAGGGAACATCTGCTTTTAGAGTCTTTTCAGCCGAGTGAAAGTAAGAATGAGTGAGAGTGAGAGTGCGTGTGTGACCTGGACAGCGGCGGCGCTGCTGGTGCCTCTCTGTTTTTCCCACACTTTGCCCAACATCAGTGAAAGAAACGGAATGAAACTAGTCGCACTGGCCGCGGTAGTGAAGGGGTGGTTGGGAAGAAAAGCTGTGTGCGCTTAGCACCTGCTGCTTTACCTTTAGCACAGGTGATGGAAGCCGAGGCGGGCGTACTCGCCGTGGCCGCGGTAGTGACGGGGAGGTCAGGAATAATGCAGCTTCCAGTGACAGCTGTGACATCCTGACCCTTTACCCAGTAGAAGAGAGGCAGGGGTAAACATAGTCAGCGCAAATGCACTAATCAAAGCAGCGATCGTAATAAAAGTGATGGCTGTGTGCTGTGCCTTATGAGAGGTCCTGATAACTGTACTGATAACTGTGTTCAGAAGACTGTAGTTGTCCACATATTAATTACTCATGATCACACCAAATATTTACTGGAGACAGATGGACAGACTTGAATAGAGCGTCAGTAGTTGGTGTCCTGCGGGAAATCCTCGCGTCGACTCGGGACAACAGGTCATCGAAATTGGGCCGGCTCAGTGGGAAGTACCGCTGAAAGCGTGCCGTCTTTTAGGCGCAGCTCCTGAAAAAGTTTGTGAAACTCACGGAGCTGGGTCCGCTACTGAAGCATCCGATGGACGCACAGCGGTTCACGCCGTTTTTCAGTCCTTCAAAGTTAATAAAGCACTGCTACTTTCTTGACCAAAATTCATCTCAACCATTCTTCAACAAGACCGGAAGACAACCCGCCTGGCAGAAGCCCCTCCCATGATGCCAATTCGCTTCTGTTGATGAGTGAATTTCACGTGCGAATGAAGCGAGTAAACTCAAAATGTTCAAGCGTCCAACTACGCACGAATAGCGTGATTTATTCGTGCGTGCGTGCAAATAATTTTGCACGCCCAATTTTTAAGTTATTTATTTGTTAAAAAAGTTTGAAATATCCAATAATTGTGTCATGATTGTGTCCCACTTGTTGTTGATTCTTCACAAAAAATTACAGTTTCATATCTTTATGTTTGAAGTCTGAAATGTGGCAAAAGGTCGCAAAGTTCAAGGGGGCCGAATACTTTTGCAAGGCACTGTATATAACAACTGATTAAAATTTTCCTTACTCACTATACAAATTATTGAAATGGGTCTGTAGTTATTGACATCTGTTGGATCTCCTTTGAAAGCCGACATTATTAAAGCACATTTGCAGATGGAAGGTTTGTAAAGAGCAATAGGTTAAAGAGCTCTTCCAGTGGGTACACAAAGATATGCACTGCAAGTTTAATGAATTTGTCCTATAAACTATCAGGTCCCGCTCTAGTATTTGTTTTTATTTTGCGTAGAGAATGAAAGACTTCTTTAGACTTCTTTGTAGAGGAATGATCCAGCCAATTTCTATTGAAAATCACCAAGTATTACAAGTTCTTTGTTCTTTTGTTTCTCTCTCCACATAAATTTCCTGTTACCGGTGGAGAACAGAGAAAACGTTAGCAGTAATCTGTGTTATTAAAGAGGCTCAACTTTAAACAGAGGCTATCTTCCAAAGTCTGAACTATCTCTGAGCCAAGTTGATTGGCCCACTGATAATATTTGAAAAGTGGACAGAGCCCAGCAGAGACGGAGGTGACGAATCAAGGGAGTAATTTGTGAAATAATAAACGGGTATGTGTTCACTTCTAATTTGTCTCTACTCATTTCTTAAAAGAAAATCAAGACAAAATTAATTGAATCGTTACATCCTGCTGCATGAGTTCAATAAACATGCCACCGTAAAAGGTCCCAGTCTCAAGGTGTGGCCATTTATTCTGAACTGTTCCAGGACACATGAAGTCCTGATTATAGTTTATTTTACTGTGTCGGGGGGACAGTTGTGCTAGCCTGGCATGCCAGACTCCTCGCTGTATCAGAAAGGATAACAAACCATAATAAACACTTTCAAGAAAGTTTGTTAATAAATAAGTTTATTATTAAATTTATTAACAGTATTTGCAAATGAAAATGTGTCTAGAATGTGTCATTTTTATAGACCAACACATCAGGCTATGCATGGATGAAACTAAGGACACATAAATGTAGCATCAGCCCGAGTGGACACAGCACTTCAGTTCTCTCTTGTGCATGTAAACTCGGACAAGGTGTGAACTCCAGCTGCAAAGGCTTTATCGAGCTATGAGCTAAATTGGTGTAGTGTTAACAGTAAAGTTACTGTTTGAACTGCTTCAAACTAGTTTAGTCCTCCTGGTTTAGATGATGTCAGAAAGAACTGTGTGCTCAGACTGAGAATAAAATGTCTTTTAAGCTCAGTTTAGTTTTATTTACCCATAGATTTGAGAATTGGGATGGAAATTAATATTTTAATATTTAAATATTTGATTTTGAATATTTAAAAAATATAAACACTTCAAATTTCGTTGATAAATTAATATTATTTAAATTTAGTTTTAGCTGTCTCTAAATTAAATAAATCCATAATGAGCAAACAGGTTTTTGTTACACAATCACAACTGGCAGTGTTTTGGTTAACTGCAATAAAATAAGTCCACACGGCGCTCGCTTGTCCTGTTTCTGCTCTGTTCACTTCGGCCACTGAGTCCCGTGACGACACGGCAACACACAGAGAGCAGGAGAAGGAGGCGGTAGTTTATAGTCTAAATGCGACTGTCTTAAAGAGCCTTTCAATAGATTTGGTTTGTTTGTGAACGTCATGGGGTTCTCTTCTAGTAAACGTAGCAGAATTTGGAATTACTTTGAACAAATTAATTAGCTCGTTGTATACAAAATTTGACAGGTGAAGCTAAGTAATCACATTAGAAAACACAGTTTGTTTCTGAATATACGTATATACCCCAATATGCTTGTTAAGAAATGACGTTCATAAGTACAGTATGTTTCCTAAATTAACACCTCTCTCATTAAATTTCATTTAAATAAATATTCAAAACAAAATCAAATTATGCGCTTAAATATTCAAATATAATATTTGTGGGAATTGCCCATCCCAAGTCGAGAAGCATTGCTTCAAAAGAACCATTGTCAACAAAAGCACAGTGTGAGCGACTGACCACTTTAATGAGTTCATTAACACAGAGCTATAATGCTAATGCACAGTTAGAAATGGTACACAACACAGTGAAATGTTGTTTGTACATGCAGCCAATAGCAAAATGTTTATTCTCCACTCAATTTTACATAACAAGGGCCACAGTTAAATATTGAGGCCAGCTGATAGGACAATAGACAATCCTCACTCACGTGGAAACAAAAAGCAAAAGTAAAAACATGTTTTTTCAAATAAAGTACACCCTGTTTTTGCGTTAGCAAACAGCTGTTTGTGGTTTTTAACACTCTTGCTTTGCAGACTACCATCTACAATGCATTAAAAACAAGCAGAACGTGTGCCTAATAAGTCCTTAAAATAGCAGAGTGGGAACGTGTGTTTATTGAGATTTTTCGTACCAAACCGTTCCGTATTGACCCGTACCGTTTAGAGTTGGTATTTTACAGTTCTTCTCTCTTTGTAAATTATAACATTGCATTTATTGTCTATTAAACACAAGCAGAACTGACAATACTGTAAATAGTGAGTCCATAAAATGTTGGAAATTGGTATAGCTTTGTCAGTTTAGATGTCAGCTTATTACTTAACTGGACACTCAATAAAAGTGCTCAACCTTATTGGTACATTGCAACCAAACCAAATTGGGACCATTTTTCTGTTAAACAGTAATACACAAAAAGGATATCTAAAGACACTACGGAAGCGTAGTACTGTCAATGACTTTTTTTTTTTTTTTTTTTTTTTATAGTTTTCTGACTTTTTTTGGGGGGAGGGACTGTTTCTCTGACTTTTTTTTTAATATAGTTTTTCTGACTTTTTTTTTTTGACAGTATCAAGTAATAACGTGATACTATCACTTTCCTTGATACCATCACGTTATTTTGTGATAATTATCACGTTATTTTGTGATAACTTGCTTTATCGGAAGCAACTTGTTATGTAGCTTCTGTAGCAACGCGAGGAAGCAAAAAGGAAGCATGGCGTTGCATCTGATCAAGTTTTACTTCAGCCTTGGTCAAAAACATGGCGAGATATTAATGTTACTGAACACTGTAGACAATATTGTGATGAGTGTCTGCACCTTGAGACATTTTTTGAAACAAATGAGATTGTATAGGCGGAAGAATCATTCAGATCTGTTGGATGTAGCAGCATTTCTTATTGATCGACTGGATGGACACAAAAAAACGTACGGATAGAAATTACATCATCTCAACTGTATCCAGGCTGGCTTTGTCATGCTTCCTCTTTGCTTCCTCGCGTTGCTACGGAAGCGTAGTAACGAAATTACGTGATAATTATCAAGAAACCCCACACACACACACACACACAAAAAAAGTCAGAAAAAAAAAAGTCAGAAAAACAACATTGACAGTACTACGCTTCCGTAAGACACAAGGTGGCAGCACCAACGGCTTTTTAGAAATGGCACAAGCACATCAACATTTCACTGTTGATAACACACACAATGCATCAATAGTGACATAGTGTGAATCCAATGTAATAATTTGCTTGAGCAGTAAGTGAAATATTTTTAGTTTTAGTCTCAGTTGTGTTGTGAACACACCAAACTATAGCAGTTAACTGAAGGTTGTACATACAAATATACTTCTGTTATTATATAGATTATAGCTGAGAGGCTACAGCTTAATGTTTCTGAGTTTATATATTGCCTGATTTTTTTTTTATATCTCCCAGTAAAAATAAACAAATGGTATTATTGGTAGGGATTTGTTATGACACAACCTCAGTGCATATTGTTGTCATCCATTATTTTTCAATGTAATCTTATTTGTATTATGCTATGTACATTAAACATTGCCCACTGCTTTGTTGTTTTAATATTTACTTTTAATTGTATGTGTGTGTCCTCTAGAGCACATATGACCGCTGTCCTTTAGAGCTTGTGCGCTGCATTAGACATATCTTGCAGTCAGAGAAGAGGCTGGTTCAAGATGCTACTAATGTAAGTAATCCTCATTTAAAAAATCCAACATATTCATAAAACATCATGTAATGCTTTTGTTTACAGGCAAGTGGTGGAACAGAAGGTCAGTCTATGGATAGTCTGTCACAGCGCCACCAGCAGATCAACCAAGCCTTTGAAGAACTCCGTCTAGCCACACAGGAGACTGAAAATGAGATGAGGAAGCTTCAACACAGCCAGGAGTACTTTATTATTCAGTATCAGGAAAACCTGCGCATTCAAGGTAATGTGAAATGTTTTTGGCTTTAAGGAAATTTAAACTTTTGTTGTTCATGTGATTAACAGGTCATATTCCAAAAGAAAACATCCTAAATGTACTTTTTTTTAAAACAAGCTAGCATTTATTAGCTACAGCTGTTTCCAGTTTTTGACAGAGCAGATCTTAGTCAAAGCACAAGTCAACAGCAGTGTGTTTGTGTTCTTTATAAGTCCATTGCAGGTAAATTTAGGAGCACGACCACGGACTGATGCAGAGATCATTAAATTCAATTAGAACCGGAAGTTATCGACACCCACATTTTTCTTATTATTGTGCACATGCTCCCGTATATAAATAGAAAATAAATACATTTAATTTTCAATGCTAAATTATTTTCTAATATTCTCTAAATAATTTGGATTTGTATTCTAAACATTACTAACGAATGACTAGTCTACCACATTTTCTTTTTTACCATTATGCTACATCCAGGACAGCGCAATGCTATATAAAAATCTACACGTTATGATTGAGGTGGAGAAAGAGTAAAATTATGCTTAAGCAAGGAGAAAGCGGGGCTTCAGAAACATGGGAAACTCTCCAGCCTGATCAGGAGCTTGGATGTGTTTGGAGCATCGTGAGTGTACAGTCCCAACATTTATTGGTGCTTATCCTTATTCCACGTCTCTGCGTGGACCTGGACCAAGTCCTGACAGGTGTGACACCTGTCTCCTGTCTGCTCTGTCTGTGCATAAAGGCTCCGTTTTTCACTTTGGACCCGCGCTAGTTTTGAAGCTGAAGTGATCATGCAGTGTTCTTTAGGGATGGGTACAAATATTCTAATATTTGTATATTCTATCTGCAAAATATATTTAAAAAACAAAAAAAACTGCTGATTAATTTAATCAAATAATTTAATTAAATTGTTTTTACACAGATCACAACTGGCAGTGTTTTGGTTAACTGCAGTAAAGTCCACACTTTGCTTATCCTTTTCCTGCTTTGTTCACTTCTGCTGCAACACACAGAGAACAGGAGAAGGAGGCGGAGGTGACACAGACCTGTCCACTCCCGCTGTGGAGCAGCAAAGGATCTGTGTGAAATAAAGAACGGCTCGTAGCCTAACGTTAATCTTAAAAACTTAGTTAAATAGATTTGGTTCATTTATGAACGTTATCGCATCCTCCTCTAAACGCAGCAAAGTTTGGAATTACTTTGAACAAAATAATCAGCATGTCATGTGCAAAATTTGTCAGGTGAAACTAAGTTATCAAAATTGTAAAAACACTGTTTTTAGCTACAAAACACAGTATGTAGCCTCTAACTTTGTTTCTGAATATCAGAAATAGAAAGAACTTTTTTGCCAAGTGTGCCTGCACACACAAGGAATTCTTGTTGGTGCTGAACCTTCTGTTGCACATATACATACAAATACAACAAGAAACGTGCTAATAAAAATCTAAGAATAAAAATATGAAAATTAAAAAAATATAAGGTCACAGTTAGGTTAAGTCGGAATAGACTTTTGCAGAATATGAATATATTTATAGTATTATGTTTGTGAATAGTAAGAATAAATATAAATATCACCTGAGTTTAGAAGATATTGCACTAAACAGTGGTAGTATTGCACTTACATGCATATGCCTTGAGAGGTTTTTAACTGTTCAAGAAGGAAATGGCCTGTGGGAAGAAACTGTTCCTGTGCCAGGATGTTCTAGTGGCCAGTGATCTGAGTTGCCGCCTTGACATAACAGTTCAAACAGGTGGTGTCCAGGGTGAGTGGAGTCTGGGATGATTTACCTGCTCTCTTCTTCACTCTGGAAGTACAGCTCTTGAGGGGTTGGCAGGGTGGAACCAATAATCTTCTCCGCAGTCCGGAATGTTTGTTGTAGTCTGATTTGGTAGCTGTACCAAACCAGACAGTGGTGGACATGCATAAAACAGACTCAATGACTGCGGAGTAGAACTGAATCAGTATCTCCTGTGGCAGGTACCCCAATAAGCTTGTCAGGAAATTACATTCAGAAATACGTTTCATATATCAACACCTCTCTCATTAAGCTTCAAATTCTTTAAATATGCAAATATTCAAATATTAGTCACATTTTAGCTTAAGTATGGGAATATTTAAATTGTGGAAAATACCCATCCCTAGTGTTCATGTAATTGAGACCAATTATATAATAATTATACCAATTATATAATAGACACACCTTGGACGGCTTTACATGATGTGTGTAAAAGAAGAATTACCGTTTTGTTTCTTCTGTCTTTAGTCCACTACCAAATTAAAATAGTCTAAAACGTGGCAGTTGGTATAAACTACATGATACAGAGTATGTCCAGACATGTAGCGGTAGGTTTCATTTTGCGCAGAAAATTTGCACAATTAAAATGATCACATAAAACCTGACATATAAATCAACACTCAGCCAAAATAATGATTAAAATATAATTTTATCTGGATGTTAATGACTTTGTTTATAACAAAATGAGTGATAAAGTATAGACTTGTCTGAATAATTTGAATTTTTCTAATAGTCTGCTCATCCAAAGTTAAAAAGACGGGCTTAATAATAAAAGAGAAATAAATAAAAAAAATAATAATAAAAGAGAAGAATTTGTATGCATTATATCACAGTTAAATGACTCATAAAAATAATAGGTTAAAAGTAGGGCTATAACGATTCACTCAACTCACGATTCTGATCTCACGATTCGATTTTGTCACAGTTTTCTTTTATGAAATAAGCTGGCACAAATTAGAAGTGCCCTTTTATTATTTTACAAAACAGGGCTCTAGAATAACTTTTTTCATTACCTTCCCAGTACTGTCTCGAAAGCCAACAGTCCCTAATTAAATGTCAACTGTCCCCATATTTGTTTAAAATATAGACTGTTGGTGTTTGTAAGTTTATAAATAAATAAAAATATAAATAAAATGAAATTCTACCTCCATACAATTTTATTTGCTTATAAGGCTAAGTACTTTGAATAAATGGATATTAACAATGTTTACTTATAATCCCAATAAATTAGCCTCTAAGGATTTCGTCCTGGTTAATTCTTTTGTGTTCACTAATTTGTTCTTATTAACTTTAGCTGAGACCTGAAACCACTTTAGATCAAACCCAATAATTATCACTGGTCTCCTGTGTTTCTCCAAAATAATAGAATTTTATCAACATATCTCTCTTTGTTGAACTGTTACATGTGAGGACCAAATTTGGTCCGCAGACCTTAAGTTGGACACCCCTGGTCTTTACTCTTAGTGACACACAGAAGGCAGCACATGATCCACCAGAATGTTATAACATCTATTTGACAAGGGCCTCAAACAGGTGAACACGTAGTTTGAGACAGGTCTGACTATGTTATGAAATAATACTGTAACTTATGGCTCTGAGATGGTTCAGACTCAGGACAGCTGCCTCTGTTTAAAGTTGAGCCTCTTTGCTCACACAGATTACTGCTCATGTTCTCCCTGTTCTCCACCGGTTACGAGACAATTACGTACTTTTTGTTTGTTTTGGAGAGTAAAGCTCAGTCTCAGTTTTTGTAGTGCACTTGTTAATCCCCGCTCTTTAAGTCCGTGCCAAGCCGACCCCATGATTCAATTAACATCTCAACCAACTTGAAAAGTAACATATGTTAATTGAAATTGTAATTTGTTTTTACATTTTTTTTATTTCATTCACAGTTAGTGGTTGGGTGAAGTCATTTATTGTATAACAACTGTGTTTACTATTTTTAAATCATAATGACAACAGAAACTACCCAAATTACCCTGATCAAAAGTTTATATACCTTGGTGATTTTGGAGAGGTAGACCAACAAAATTTTCAGCCACAACTGCCAGGATAATTGTTTGGGATGCAAAGAAAAACCCACAAATAACTTCAGCTGAAATACAGGATTCTCTGAAAAAGAAAGTGGTGTGGCTGTTTCAAGATGCAAAATAAGAAAAATGGGCTGCATGGTCTAGTCGCCAGAAGAAAACCATTACTACGCAAATGCAACAAAGCATCCCACTTACAATACGCCAAACAGCACAGAGACAAGCCACAAAACTTCTGGAACACAGTCATTTGGAGCGATGAGACCAAAATTGTACTTTTTAGCCCCAACCATGAATGTTACATTTGGAGAAGAATCAAAAAGGCCTATGAAAGGTATACCTTTCCCTCTGTGAAACATGGAGGTGGATCGCTGATGTTTTGGGGATGTGTGAGTTCTACGGCAAAGGAAACTTGGGCAAAAATTGATGGCAAGATGAAGGGAGGGAAATTTGAACTCATCAGCCCTGGAAGCTGCGCATGGGACTTACTTGGACGTTCCAACATGATAACGGTCCAAAGCACATTAGCCAAGTCATTGGCTACAGCATTTTAAAGTAAAGGTTCTGAACTGGCCATCTCAGTCTCCTGACCTCAATATTATTATGCCACTCTGGGGAGATTTCAAACGTGCAGTTCATGCAAGACAGCCCAAGAATTTACACTAAGTGGAGGCTTTTTTTCCAAGTAAAATGGGCGGCTCTACCATCTGAAAAAATAAAGAGCCTAATCCACAACTACCACAAAAGACTTCAAGCTGTTATTGATGTTAAAGGTGGCAATACACGGTATTAAGAACTGGTGTATGTAAACTTTAGATCAGGGTCATTTGGGTAGTTTCTGTTGTCATTATAATTTAAAATGGCCTTTCACAAGGGGGACCCAGGTTCGAATCCCCCTCGGGGTGCTATCCAGTGTGGGTCCTTAGGCAAGACCCTTCGCGCTACTGCCTACCTCATAATGATGAGAGACAATAAATGCTATGAGAAGCCGGCTCAGACGTCGCCCGGCCAAACAAGGTCTGCGTCAGGTGTTGGGGAACCAGAGCAACTTGATGACAAATGGGCTACTGGAACAAGACGGAGATGGACGAGATGCGATAACAAGGCTCTGTTGGAATGCTACTACTCCAGTAACCCTAATCAGAGGGGTTACATGAAGAGAATGTGGGATGAATGGTTACTACGAAACCCACAATCCAGGCTTACATCGAAGCAACTAGTAGCTCAGTGTTCCAACATCCACAAGCGGCAGCTGCTATCACAACTTGAGATTGACGAGATACAACACAAAAAATGCTACGGCAAGGGGGAGCCAGGGCGCAAGGTCAGAGGGGAGCCAACAGGTGCTCCCAACCGGAGATTGGGTATGAAGCCCCAACAATTGAAATAACGCT
Organism: Perccottus glenii; assembly: GCA_024416835.2. Lineage (NCBI taxonomy): Eukaryota > Metazoa > Chordata > Actinopteri > Gobiiformes > Odontobutidae > Perccottus > Perccottus glenii. Next base: position 2,327,158 of record CM044566.2, on the reverse strand, counting down.
GAACGAGGCAGCGACTGACCTGAAAGACAAGATCATGGCGAGAATGAATGCAAGGCAACCCCGACGCCAATTACAACGGCTAAGTGAAAGTCATCAGAAAGTCTCCTAGAAGATGTGAATGCAGCATTGAGTGCGATCCCTACCACATCCATCACTGAAACCAATGAGCTGCTATACACCTCCGCAGCAGTGATCCTCGAGATGCTTGGCTATAAGAGCAACCATGGGAGCCATGAGAAACAGTACCCACCATGGAAACAAAGGCTGGAGGCTAAGATCAAGCAGACACGTGAGAAGTAAGCCAACTGACAGAGGCCAAGAAAGGTGCAATGAGAAAACCGGTACCTAAGCGGTACAACCAGATGCCCATACCTGAAGCACTTGAAACTGCCAAACAAAGGCTCCAAGCCTTGGCCAGCCGCCTAACGAGGTACACGAGAGAACGAAGCCAGAAGAATAAACCGGCTGTTCGCAACTCAACCTGCAAAAGTGTACGCTCAATGGCAGGGTAATAACAGCAGAGCAGACCCTCCAAGGCTGGAAACTGAACAATACTGGAAAAGTATATGGGAGAGGGAGGCATCACACAACAGCGATGCACAGTGGCTGGTGGCTCTGAGAGAGGACCACAGCAACCTCCTGAACAGAATCCAGTTACCATCACAGCGGCAGACATCCAAGAAAGACTCTCAGGTATGAAAAACTGGACAGCACCGGGCCCTGACAGGATCCACACCTACTGGCTAAAGAAGCTCACTGCACTCCACGGCGCCTTGCAGCACAAATGAACCAGCTGCTAAGGGATGGGACGCACCCTGAATGGCTTACAGAAGGGCGTACAATCCTGATGCTGAAGGATCCCACAAAGGGTACAGTCCCATCCAACTATCGGCCAATAACCTGTCTCCCCACAACATGGAAGCTCATGTCAGGCATCATTGCGGCTAAAATAAGTGGGCACATGGATCAATACATGAGCAAAGCACAGAAGGGCATCGGCAAAGAAACCAGAGGAGCTAAACACCAACTCCTGGTTGACAGAACAGTCACCCAAGACTGCAGAACCCGACACACCAACCTGTGCACTGCCTGGATTGATTACAAGAAAGCATATGACTCAATGCCACACACATGGATCACTGAATGCTTGGAGATGTACAACATCAACAGGACTCTAAGAGACTTCATTGCAAACTCAATGAGGCTGTGGAAAACCACCCTTGAGGCCAATGGCAAGCCACTTGCACAAGTATCCATCAAATGTGGCATATACCAAGGAGATGCTCTATCCCCACTGCTGTTCTGCATAGGCCTGAACCCCCTCAGCCAAATAATCGACAAGACTGGCTATGGATACCGACTCAGGAATGGGGCCACGATCAGTCACCTCCTCTACATGGATGACATCAAGCTATACGCTAAGAGTGAGCGGGACATCGACTCACTGATCCACACCACCAGGATCTACAGCTCTGACATTGGGATGTCATTCGGGCTTGAGAAGTGTAGTCGAATGGTGTATAAGAGAGGGAAGGTAGTCCACACAGAAGGGGTCTCACTCCCAGAAGGAACAATAGCAGACATTGAGGATGGTTACAAGTACCTTGGAATACCACAGGCAAATGGCAACCTCGAAGAGGTAACAAGGAAAACAGCAACTGCCAAATACCTCCAATGAGTAAGGCAAGTCCTAAGAAGTCAGCTCAATGGCAAGAACAAGGCACGGGCAATAAACAGCTACGCCCTGCCAGTGATCAGATACCCTGCGGGAATAATAAGGTGGCCAAAGGAAGAGATACAGATCACAGGCGTTAAGACACAGCTCCTCACCATGCATGGAGGGTTCCACCCCAAATCCAGCACCCTGAGACTGTACGCTAGCCGTAAAGAAGGCGGCCGTGGACTAGTGAGTGTGAGAGCCACTATCCAGGATGAAACATCCAAGATCCACAAGTACATCAAAGATAAGGCCCCAACAGATGACGTGCTCAGTGAATGTCTCAGGCAATGGGGAACAGAGGAAGAGGAGCTAGAGGAGGGACCATCATGGGAGGACAAACCCCTACATGGGATGTACCACCGAACATAACTGAAGTGGCTGATATCAAGAAATCCTACCAATGGCTAGAACGGGCCGGACTGAAGGACAGCACAGAGGCACTCATCATGGCTGCACAGGAGCAGGCCTTGAGCACCAGAGCAATAGAGGCCCAAATCTACCACACCAGACAAGACCCAAGGTGTAGGCTGTGCAAACAGGCCCCTGAGACAATCCAACACTTAACTGCAGGGTGTAAGATGCTGGCAGGGAAAGCATACATGGAGCGCCATAACCAAGTGGCTGGCATAGTGTACAGGAACATCTGTACGGAGTATGGACTGGAAACCCGAGGTCAAAGTGGGAAACATCTCCAAAGGTGATAGAGAATGACCGAGCCAAGATCCTGTGGGACTTCCAGATTCAGACTGACAGAATGGTAATGGCGAACCAACCAGACATTGTGGTGGTGGACAAACAGCAGAGGAAGGCCGTTGTGGTTGACGTTGCAATACCAAGTGATTGCAACATCAGGAAAAAGGAACATGAGAAACTAGAGAAATACCAAGGCCTCAGAGAAGAGCTGGAAAAGGCTTGGAAGGTGAAGGCGACAGTGGTGCCTGTGGTCATCGGAGCACTCGGGGCAGTAACCCCCAAACTGGAAGAGTGGCTACAGCAGATCCCTGGAAGAACACCAGACATCTCGGTCCAGAAAAGTGCAATACTGGGAACAGCAAAGATACTGCGCAGAAACCTCAAGCTCCCAGGCCTCTGGTAGAGGACCCGAGCTCGAAGGATGAGAGACCACCCGCGGAGGGTGAAGGACAAAGTTATATATATATATAAAAAAATGTTTTACTGTAGCTTATGCCATTGTATACAGAACATTTTAAGTTTACTTTAAAGCCACAACTATAGAGCT